>FASU01033257.1:0-15254 GCA_001486225.1 Heliconius pardalinus sergestus
GTTAATATGGATAATAAAAAAAAATAAAAAATATATCCGAATAATATTAATTAAAACAATATTTTCGTTTATTGCAGGTGAGTAACGGCAATGTCATCGATACAGGGACACCTACCTTACTGGTATATATTTTTTTTTATATAAGCATGGGTATGCAATAGATTATTATTATACCTACTATGTTTAGTTTTCATTATGTCATTATGATTTATGTTATAATTCGCTTGAATAAAAATAAAAGCCATGCTTTTATATCATACAAAATCGACTCGATTGCCAAATACGTCTTATGTCTATTTATGTTGCGTTTATTGCAAATAGTTTATTTAAAACAATATTTGTTATTTCACGGATCATATACTTTGCATATATGTATGTCCTTTCAGTTATTAAATTATCGTTTTTAAAATATTTTTAAAGATCGTCAATCGTTATTAAAGGTAATAGTTTATATTTTATTTGATATAAAATTTTTATCCGCCATATAGCAGTGTACACAGATGGAACTATAATGTGAAGACACTCCGTTCTCTACTTTTCGTTCGATTTTCGAAATATTAGCGTGTTTAACGATGGAACTTGACTTTTCCTCTTAACATGTAGAGGAAATTAAAATAATTAATTCATCGACTCACAACCGTCTGGTTTACTGTCTGGTATATTTGAAACACATAATATAACAATCGTAGAAACATTATTGAAATCAAGGTATATACTGACAAGCTAAAAACCGATCTCATATTATGTTAGATTGTATTAAATAAATCTTTCTAAATATATACAAAGCCAGTAACTGTTGCATGTCATGTATTGACCATGAAAAGCCTAAATTAATAACTAATATATTAACTTTATGTGGGTATGTTTATAATTATATGTATACTATAGAGCTTATACTATATGTTACAAAATAAGGTATGTTTCATCTCAAAACAACGTGATGGAGGTGAATTTATAAACGTTGTTAAATATAGCCGCAAGACGTAAATTTACAATGAAATGAACTTTTAAGAAAGATGAAAGAAGTCAGTAATACAGTACAATAAGCTTTCATGATGGCAGCTTTCATAAATTTAATAGTTTTATACGTTTTGGTATGTTAAACTTGTATTTATACAAGTATTAGGCATTTAAGTTAATTATATTATTTAAAACAAACTAAAACATGTAATAGATCGTATCAGCCATTTAAATTAGTCAATACGTAATGAGTATATTACTATATTATTTTTTTTATTTTCCACGTCTATTTCGCATATATATGTCATGACAACTTCAGTTTTACTTTTTGAATATGCATTAACACAATTGATTTATCTTAAATAATTATAATAGATTAACTGTACACAATTATACAAAATTTTAGTAGCCATTAATCCCTAAGGTGATGCATCATCTAAATTTTTTATCAGACAGCTGACTGACGCTATTCTGGCATTAGGTAGATATTGTTTAAATAAACATATTAGAGCATTGCAAATGATTATATATATTAGCTGAAGGTTACTGATTATATGGTGAAAATTATTGTCAAAATATGGTAATAACCATTTATTATTCTTCTTGTTTTACTTCATATTATTTTATTTCGGTCACCATTGTCCTGAATATTAAGGTGCCCCAAATAATTAAATAAGCTTATAATATAATAACGAATTATTAAATATTTTCTCTATTTATAACATCCAATGTGTCTTGTATTTCTCTTGCTGGTTACATATCTAGTACGACGAGGTATGGTATCGATACCTTCGTAGCAGCACATGTTTTGAATTCAAATTAACGTTCCCTGTTCCTCTGCTGTAAGCCACTTTGAACTTTAATACAAATATAAAAAGATTATTTTTACTTAATTAAATATTTTATATGGACATGTTTTCTGATGCATATAAATAGCGTAGTCTGAGTGTTAACGTTACTATAATATTATTTTTACCATAAGAATAAGCTTATTGTCCTCGCAACACTTTTATGATAAAATCCTATACCGTGAATCATTTTTTTTATTATTATTATTTTTTAGTTTCAAGCTGTATCTCGCACATAACAGGGTAAGCAGTGGGAACCTAGGAACCTAGTGTTAAGACACCGGTCCCATTCCCATTAAGACACTTTTATTATGAACAGTTAAATTGGTTTTGTAAAATAAATCACTTATTTGATGAGAAGACAGAAAACAGATTTGTGAATTTGGCATATATTTTAACAATTCTTATCAATATGTCCCAAGTATTTTAGAATATTTTTGGGTATCATTCATTTAATTAGTATATATATTTTACTTTTGAGATTAAGAATTCGTTAGGCTCTAAGTATGTTGCAGAATTTTTCCAGTCCCCCTGGATTAACTATAGGTTAGTTATATCCAGGGGGACTGGAAAAATGAAGAGATAGAAAGATGAGATAGTTCCATTCGCGGAGACTTTTTTGGGGTTTGACGCCGGCGTCACTCTCGTCAGTGTCGTCAGTCTCTCAGTCTACTTACAGTACATATTTTTTCAGAATGCATGCACCTTACCTGTCTACCGTAATGCTTTTTTCAAACCAGTCAATTAATCGTAGTGTGCGTTTGCACTGGTAGATAATTATTGCAAAACGACCAAACTAACACACTAGCCAAATATTGCACACTTGGATTATAAGCGAATAGTAATAAGAGTGGGGCGCGTCATCACGGATGGCCTTTCTAGGTATAAAATTGACATTTCTCATACATTAAAATGATCTCGGTCATAAAGTATAGCATATAGGCTTCTTCCAAAACGGGACTGTCCATCACTAAAAGAATTCGAACCAATAGTTTCTGAGATAAGCGTGTTCAACCAAACAAATACTTAATTAAGCTTCATTAAATTTGTATAGATAGTTTAAATTTCAAAACAAATAAATGAGTCGTAAATAATACACACACAGTAATTTTTATGTACAATAATTTAATTTTTCTTTTAATTTTTTGTCGCATATAATTACAGCCTACATTGTTTGTTTTTTATTCTATTGTTGATTCAAAAACTTATAATATAATTGGATCGTATGGACGCATAACCTTTAAAACTTGTCATATATCGAAGTGCCATTAAGGCCTCTCCTGGATCTGTGCCAGAGTTTGGGATATTATTAGCACGTCGACAACGTCCGAGTTAATCAACTCAAATAAGATCAATATTCCTGTAGGTGATTTTCTGAAGGACGCAGCTCTTGGCGCCGCTGGCTTTTAGTTAGTGTTATAGTCCATAATTGTTTATTGTATCTTCTACTATCCTCGTACTTCGTCGGGAATATCTTTGTGGCCCAACATTTAAGTACTGCTGTTCTAAAATAACTTTAAATGGCCATTTTGGATACACTTTCTATAGGAGGAAGTCGTGCAAAATATTTAATGTCATTAAGTTAATCAGAACTTAACAGATACGGATGAACATATGCATATACTTTTTAGAAAAATATGGGACAAAAAACAAATAATATTTTATTTATCTTTCAAGTTTATTTTAAATGTACGTTTAAATAAATGAAATTTTGTGTTAGAGAAAGCTATGTAATAGGTACTAACCTGAGTTTTAAACAACACAGACCTGTTCCATGCGAGAGTAATTTCTTAGTACCCGGTCTCTACGCCCTACTGACACTAAAGTTAGAAAAAAATATGTTAGTGCCTTACAAAGTGTCTGGGAACGCGTTTGAAGACATATAATCGCGAGAAATTTATAATATAACGTTACATTCGTTTAATTTCAATTCGATTTCAATATCAATGCTTACGATGATCTCCTATGAAGTGATATTAAATTTAGACATTTTTTTAGGTCAATTCCTATCAATATTCCGAATGTTTTTCTCGTCCATGGTTTTTAAATTTTAGGGCAATTTGGATAAAAAAAGATATGGACTGGCTATGCTATTATAAATGAAGCGAATTAAGTTTTATCAAACGCATTCCGTCAAATTAACCTTACGTCATTAGATTAGTTTATCCCGGACTACAATTGTGTCAACGTGCCGCACGTTAATAGGGATATGGTATTCAACGCGGGCTGCTGGCGTGCTGGGGACTAATTTGTCAATTGTATCCACAAGTGCGCTTCTCCTATCCCGCATATGTTTTAATATTGTATTAGTACAAGATATTTAAATATTAATAATACCTTCGTTGTTATTTGTTTCTGGGTGTACTACAGCCTAGAAAAATCTCCAGTATTGATATTTAAAAATAAGTTTATATTACGTAACCTCTAAGCTCATAGGTTCATTAATTACCAATAGAAACACTAGTGATTCATGTACTTAGTTTACATAGGTTTATGTTGCTAGCTACGTAGCAAGGGGTGGTCGACGCCAGGTTGAGGCTGCGCGCATCGCTAAGCACTGTAAATAGTGCCTCAGTCACGTAGAGCCCCTCAAAACTGTTGAATATTAATAAATTATATTATACAAAATAACATTGGTAAAAATCTTGGCAAATATGGAGGCAATCTCTGTTAAAACTCTTGTTCTGATTTCGAAATTCCACTACTGAATGATTGACAAGACAGCCGAAATCCAAAACTACGTAGCGTGGAAAAATGAAGTTTGGCATGTGTGGTCCTTGGGGAGCGATTTTCTGTCTCGCTTCCAGAAATTCCTATGGGAACAGGAAAAACCGGGATTTTCCATTTTACGTCTACAAGTCCATGAAAACATAGTTACGCACGACGACTAGTTTTATATATCATTTTTATATAGTAATGTAAAAATTATTCTTTCACTTATACTTTACGTCGTTTATTTAGCTTGTAATGTGTTGTAATTTTTTATTATTTTATTTTAACTAGTTTTTTAAAAATATATATAACCAGTAAAAAACATAATATATATTTGAAAAGAAAAGGAAAAAAAGAAATAGCACCCATATTGAATGTTATAATATCCCCATGTTATAACATTCAATATACGTGGTTTTATATTATTTTAAGTAAATGTAGTATTAGTACCTACTAGCTAAACTACGGGTAAAATATTTAAACATGGTCGTTTCTACTTTACGCATTTTGTCCAGTTAAGATCAATTACGCTTAATTGCTCGTAATATAATTTACTAATTGTGCGCAAGTGTTCACACTCCGCTGAATTTTATTCTAGTGGTAAAGTTTTTAATATAAAATACACATAGTTTCTGTTAAACTAGTTACTCACATAATTTTTAACAAATATAAAAAACCATAATATATAAACGTTAGCATCGATTAGTTGTTATTTTAAGTAAATAACAACTGGTCTTCCTTTAAAAAAATCTCTAAACTACCGATTTAACATAAGTCTTTTTAAGAAAATAATGAGTAAATAAATGCCCTTATTTGTCGATTTGTATACATTGGTAAATATATATGTTTAGTAATAAAAGCCAGACCAACGGCAGCATGCTCCAGGAATCGTACAGGCGCTCTATAAAAAGTCAGTATGTTTACATGTCCGCCCCGGCGCGGCGTGCCGGATATGAGTGAATGATGGCAGGCCGCATGTGTAATGGTTTTTGTTACTTTTATCCTTCCACTAGTGTCTTGTTTATATAAATCGTTACATTACTTGTGGCATTTCATAGTATGATCTGTAGAAATAAAATCTTATTTATCTTATCAAAATATCTTCTGTGGAACTCTTCAAAAATTGGTATTTGTGAGGTGTGATGGCTACGAAGAAAATATTACCTACACATCGATTTGACTGGCGTGACATTTTATTAATTAACTATTCCATACAAGAGCGTAGGAAGAGGGGAGGCCGGGTGGTCCGTGCCCACATCTGAATAGTCTGGTGCTAAAAAAAACAACATTTACGTGGACATCATCAATCAAAATCAACCTGTGGAAAGCTAAAGTCGAAACCAAACACCCCCCATAGATATATTAGGAATCTAATCAAAGGAAGACAGATAGCTTTGTATACAATACTCATACATTAAAAATATTGATACATATACTCTACATTGACTCTATTAAAAAAAATAGAAAAAAATAATAATAGAATATGTCTTCTAAAAGTATATAAGTTAGTATCACGAGAAACAATTAGAATTCACGACCTAAGAGCACTTCGTCCCCGTCGTATAGCGGCGGCTCTTCAGTTAGTGTCGTATATAATTTGCAGCTGTGTTCATGGAATTCTAAATATACCTACGGGTATGTTGTCTCTATCGAATGCGATTTAGGCCATTATATTAAATTTTTCTTTGTAAGTTATTTGGACGCGTTGGATTTAATTATGTTTGTAAAGAATAAAAATAAAAGCGTTTATAGGTCTATTTGCTAAATTTCCAATTAATTTTCTTTCATCTATATAAGAATATTTTATTAACTTCTACGGTATACCATCCACCCCTATTTAAGCAATACACCACCCTAAATTGAAGCAACCTACAAAATGAGCCTTGATGATATTTTTTTCGTTAGCATGTTGTTCTATTGTAAATGAAACACAATAAGAGTAAAATTTTGCTTTTCATGGCTATTCAAAACATTTTGGTTCAATGTTTGTTATATTTCTTGCCATTAATTTTGAAGTGTATTCTTGATGCTTTATTGCTTCTTCCTTTGTATTCTACAACGTTTAACATGAAAAGACCTTTTTGGATAAACATTCTTGCTATTATTACTATTCACTATTGTATATATACCATGTTTTTTTAAATAATTATTACGTAAAGTAATCATTAAAATTATAATTTATTATATATTTGTTATTATTATTATATTATTCTTATATATATATGATCTAGGAATTGTTTATTATTAAAATAACATATGCCATGTATTTATTTACTAATATTAACACAAGCCATATAACTAGGAGATATACGTATCTATATAGTACTGTAGCTATAGACGTGTTCAAAGGAGCTTAGGCAATTGTAGCCAATATACCACATCCTAATTTTCTCGTTTCCGCACATAGATTGTGTACTGCCTCTGCGAGTATCGCTCTATGAACAATTGAACATGTAGAACAAGAAACGCGCAAAAGTTAATGTTTACTTATATTAGATGTATTATATAACATCTTATATATTATATACAATTAAATAAATAGAACGTAACTTAATTTAGAAAATAAAAGGATTTTAAAATGTATTTCCGATGATGGTAACCTCCAGTTGTCCAAATTAGGTTTATAGGATAAGGGTTGACATTTCGTGTTGGTAATTTAATTTTGTATTCGACGAGGCTTCAGTATATTAAATAAAATGAATGTTTGTATGTAATAAAAAGTATTCGTTTTGTACAGTATTCGCAAAAAGTTTAATTTAGGTATCTTACGATTCTTTGCTCTTAACTCTTGACTATTGCTTGGTTTTAGTATGTAATTTATTATTAATAAATTATGATCGTTTTTATTAATCGATCAATAAAATAAATATATGATTACTAACAGAAGTTAATCTACTGTAGGTAGGTAGCTAGGTATCTAATACTTAGGTCCGTGGGGTGGGTAGGTTGCCAGCTTCACAGTTCACGACCCTTTTGTCCCATACGCCGCTGACCCTGATATTATGCGAGTGCTCTTTTCATGTCGGTAAATCGAAACTACTTTAAGCGATATATACATTTTAAGAAAATATGAAAATAGTAACAGCATATTAAAAAGTTTCAGTCTCTAGTAACTTCACGATTATTTGAGGTTCTAATATTAAGATGCAGGATAAATATCCCAGAAATACCTTTAGTGCCCGCCCACCTACCCTTCCTAGCCTACCTATAGGCTAAATTTTAATATGTATTTTAAGTCCAGTAGTTTCGTCTGTACCTACGTTGTCTGTCAGTCATATATACACCTAGATTATGTGTCTGGGGAAAACTATAGTAAAATTTCAATGAAATTAGTTAAGTTACACAAAATTCTTTACAACTGTCATGTTTTGGCACGAATGCTGTTTGACAATATTTCGATTCGTAGCCCAGAAATGTCGGCTATAAGCTGCGCGGTTAATTTATTACGACAGAATTAGTTTAGATCTTATCCCCGAGGCAAAAATATTTCAGCATGACTTAAATATTTGTATTAAAAAAAATTATATGGAATGAAATATCATATCATATGGAAAAAAAAAACTTGCATCTGAGTAATATGTAGGTATAAAATTCTGTTACTTTGATACTCGAACTTTTATTTATGAACAAAAGAAAGATATATTTTCTTTGAACGTTGAGAAATTAAAATATTTTGAATTGTTGAGAATATTGAAAATAATTATTAAAAATGATATGAAGTGCATAACATATTCAGAACATTGAGAAATTAGGCACATAACATATTTTGAACGTTGAGAAATTAAAATATTTTGAACGTTAAGAAATTAAAATGTTTTAAATATTATAAATTGATGAGAATATGAAACTAATTTAATTAAAATTAAAAACATAACTAGACATAGTAATTTATGGCATGAATGTTATTTAAATAGTTACATTAATTTGGAATCTATGTTTTCCAGCACATGGTGGGCACGGGGATGGCGACCCCGTTCCCTGCGGCGGCGGCGGCTGCGGCGGCTGCAGCGCAGTTTGCCGCGAATGGTGACCTGACAGGTGTTAAAGCAGAGAGCGGGCCTACGGCGCAGACTCAGCCTTCACTTGTCAAAAGTGAGGGCCCACAAACACAAGCACCACTTCCACCTAGTAATTTTTCACCTCAACCTCCATCGCAGCCGCACACGCAGAATTCGATAGATACTCAAAACAATAACTCAGTAAGTATTCTCTTTCTTTATAATATTTTTTTATAAAGTTTAGTTCTTTCATTGACGAATTTGTATATGGTTTTCACATAATTATTTTGACAATTATTTTTTATTTATATAATGTATAGAATACATATAAAAACATTTTTTTAATTATATACCTACCAAGACTTTAATAAAAACCTGGCTAAAAGCGCTGTTTTTTATCGTGAATAAAAAGAACTTTAGATTAATATGATCAGAAAGGTCTCCTTGCCGCCTACGCTACGACGTTGTCTTCCTTTCTATTGACATGGGCACCAATACATTACGTCTCTAGATCATTTACCATTATTACTCCAAATAACGTGGCTTGCCCGCCTTCATTTTAGTTTCGAATAGTAATAGTAGTAGCTGAAGGATATTTAGTGACTTAAAAAAATTAAAACATACTCGTAATTGATACTAAAATATTATATGCCCATACCTAAATTGAATTGGGCTTGATATTGGATGTAATTGAAGTTGAAGATATATGTATGTACTTGTACGCATTTTACTTTTGTTTACCTATCACTTTTTCGTTTTCACTGATACTTTTTCTTATGTTCTTCAGATCCAATAACCTCCCATATTTTTGTTTTCTGTTATGTTATAGTAAAGTGTTTATATCGGAATGTTGTCATAAAAATTAACATTATTAGGGAGTTTAAAAATGACTTTAAATGATTATTATTTAAAGAGAAATTCAATAAATTTACACATATTTTACTAATTGTTCGACAGCAAAGTGAAGGAGAATCGAACGAGGAAAGCACACCAGTAAGCGTAGCTGCGGCGGTGGCACAGCAGGCAGCGGCAGCGCACGCGGCAGCTGCGGCCGTGAGCGCCGCCGTCGCCGCCGGCGCCGCGCCCCCTGCACCGCCCGATAAAACCCTCGTCCCGGTCTCACAAGCCTCACAACCCAAACGCCTCCATGTATCCAATATCCCCTTCAGATTTAGAGATCCCGACCTAAGAAATATGTTTGGGGTGCGTACATTTTTTATTAGCACTGCATGTCGCGATGTCTTTTAGATATTAGAACTAACGAGAAACCTTTTACATTTCAGCAATATGGCACAATACTTGATGTAGAAATTATCTTCAACGAACGCGGTTCCAAGGTAAGCATTTTTCTATGAAAACGATAAATCAAAATTGCTTTCTGAAATCACCTCGGTGATTTCACGGAAGCAATAGCTGACAAATTATATTATAAGGGAGAAGTAGTAAGCCACTTATAAATAAATGAACAGAATACAATTATAAATGGTTTTATTGCTTTTCCAACTGATGGTTTGTACATTACAGAAAATGTGATACATAAATTAATTATATAAGAAAAATATAAATGAGAAAATAATTTTCTCTTATTTTTATTATTCTGTAATGGACAATAGTATCCTCAATAGTTATTGCAATTTAATTTTATTTTATATTAACTCTGATTACACATTTATACTTAGTAAAATAATCAATATGCAATAACTTAAGAGGATCTTAAAATAATTTTATAACTGCTGCCCAAACTAAAAAATTATTATAATCTTTGAAAAACATGTAATGTAAATTTATTTATTTCAATAAAGTAATTTTATTTATCGTAGCTTAACAAAAATTAATAGGCAAATGGGCTTAGATTTTATACTATCGTGATTAAAACAAAACTATCATAGTACATTCTTGGTTTTAATGTTTGGTGCAGTATCTCTAATTGCATTGTATATTACCATATCGTAATAATTTCTTTAAAATTACTGAAATTAAAACATATATTTAAAGTACTTATGACATACTTTCTTTGCTCAACTTTTTTGATTAATGTATGTAAATGTGTTTTTTCACGTTATGTACTATTTGTAAAGTAAGTCATGTGTATTTGTGTCTAAAAGGCATCATCTAAAGATTTTTCACTTTTATATGATTCTCAAAAAACAACTCACTTTTAAATATCTTATTAAGTAAGACATAGCAAGAGATACTCTTCAAGAATTTTACAATAATTGATTGGATTGACCGCTTTTTCGTGTTTACTGCTTTCCTTGTGTCAGTTTGGTGACCGACCCTACAAGTAGTCCATGCTCGCTCATGTCTAAAACGTATTTTACTCTTTTGATAATTGCTCCGAATTATTTTTTCTTCAATGCCTCACATTGGGATATGCAGTATTACTTATTAGAGAATGATGCATCGTCACTATAACAGCTGATTTTCTAAATCGTATTTAAAGGACAGCTCTATTATTCATCACTAATAATATTGACACAACCGACCAAACTGCTTGTCATATTTTTACATTTGTTGTATTATTTGCTATCAAGTTAGGCAAATTTTAAAAATAAATAAGGTAATTTAAGAGTAGGTAACATGAACGCAGTTTGGGCGGGCGACATTTTCTAAAATATATTACTCGGTTGTTTAGATTGATTTTGTTTATTTTTGTTTCTGCCAAATTTATTGTAATATTTATTACTTTAAAATCATCCGCTTCCTAACAAGGGAATATAATTGATTAGTTTTGGGCATGTAAACTTCGCTGAACCTATATGCCGTATTAATAAATCGTTAACGCAAGTCAAACTTCTTAGAAGTAACAACAATGGTGCATCAATTATATTATTAGTTTCGCTTATCTGGAATGTCATTAGCGTCTTCCTCGCCCATCGGATCGAGTTCTGTGTCGTTAGCTCGTTGTGCGACTCTTGGGTAATGGACGGGTGCTAGTCCTTGCTTCCTTTCAGTATTTTTTATCTTCTATTTCACTTTTCGACAAATACTTCTCTTTCTCTCTGCCCCTTTATTGTTCTATTCAATTCTTGCACTGTGAATTTATTTGTAATAATAGAGCTGTCATGCTTTTATAAGTGTCTCGTGTAATCAACATGTTTGCCACTTTCACGACTCGTCTCTCCCACTGTACTGTGTGCTGTGCTAGCTGCTTTTTGTATCTATGGGTTATCACCGTGTATTGATAGTAGTTTGACATACCTTTAGCACGAGTGAATATATTTAATTTTACAGTATTAGATGACAATAAATTTGTTTGTTATAAAATTATAGATTTTAGTTGGTGAATATTACGTGATGTGTTAATCATACACCACTTATAATGTGACGGTAAAATTTATATAATGGCTTTTATTTTTAAATGCTATATTTTAAGCACTGTACAGTTATTGCACACTTTTTTAATTTTGAACAATAAAAAGATGATAAAGGGAAAAGGTTAGCGGATACATTGCGCTATATGCAAAAGCCTGACGATTGGAAACCGATGGCCAACATTTGATAAAACAGGCCATTGTAAAATTTCCAATAATGTTTCTAGCTGGTGTAGAAAATTGTAGATCCCTTGCATGAGCGATGACTTTTTAGATCAAATTGCAGCTAACACTCCATTTAAAAAAAAATAGCAATTTTAAAAACAGTAGTGTCTATCATTTTAGTTTCTATAATAATCCTTACGATATTTGTCAATATACAGTGATACAGCTCTTTCCAATAGTTGAACTGCTAGGTCGAGCATAAACAAATATTATTTATATTGTTATCCAAAGCTTCTGTGTACCCATTCAGCTAGATTACGCTCAAACTACCAACGAAATAAAAACAACAATATCCTATCGATTATTTCACTAGAATATTTAAATAAAATATGCAATGCATAAATGTTAATTTTTGTTGCACGTTGTTTTTTGAGCGACGCTGTTTTTAATGCATGTTTTGTCTGTCTTGCATGCAGGGATTCGGTTTTGTAACATTCGCAAATAGTGGTGATGCGGAGCGAGCACGAGAGCGTCTTCACGGCACCGTGGTTGAGGGCAGAAAGATAGAGGTGTGCATGACTCAGTGAATACCATCCGTAGCACTATGTAACTTATAACATCCCGCTCCTACGCCCACCGCAACCTGCGCTCGTCTGCTCTGTAGTTACTGCCATGCTAGTGCCGAGCCGGGCCCGGCCCCGCATATTAGCACTAAGTATGCCCTTATCTAATCCACAAACAAACCTTATTTATTTTATCCCTTTACTCTCTAGACGGTCATTTAATATGCCGATCGATTGAGAGAGTCTCACAGAGAATGTAGAACGGTCCCTACCACTCGATGGCGCTCAGGTAAGACTCTACTATATACTCGACACACTAATATATACTAAGGATAAATTATAAATATTGGTTGTCAATACAGAGGCTAAGGCACAGAGCGTTTAAAACTTTTACACTATATCAGAATTATCTTTAACTCTGTGAAACGCACAGATAAAAAATTAAAGACTATTATTTTGGGTTCCATTACTTTTATAAAACATGTCCCCAATAATATATTATCTTGTATATCTTCCACGTGCAGACAGCGATCAGTTGCATTATTATTATATGTATAGATAAGGAAAACACAAACATTAATGAAACACAGTTTTGATTGTGGGTTCGAATCCTCAAACTTAAGTTTCATTGTGCAATACATTCTAAAAGGTAAAACGTCACTTAAATTTATATTGAAATATTTTTTATGCTTTTGAGCTGTTCGCATTTGACATTCTAATATTAGTTATCTCACATGTTTTTAACTTCCCTTATCAGGTTAATAACGCTACAGCAAGAGTGCAGACAAAGAAACCACCAGCGGTTCCAAACGGTGAGCATCACGACTTTTTTGTTTGTTATAATAATGAAAATATAAAAAGAAAAATACTACTAAATGATGCACTTATTCCTTCCAATAGATATTTAAAACACGTCCAAAGTAATGATAATATCCAATATATTTATATATGTAATAATATAATGCATCTTAGGATTTTCTCTTTTAACCCATCCAGATATTCTGGCTAGAAACGGATCAGTTCCCACTCTGGGTGAGAGTGCTGGCTTATACACATTGGTGTTGTCCATGTTAATGTACATTGTTACATGTTGCCTAGATCCGTTGAATGCTAGTAGGTGAATGCTCTTTAGATAATAATGTTGCCAGGAATAAAATAAATTATTATTAAAAACCCCCGACACAAAGAGCTCTAAAATGTAAACACACAACTAGCAAAGAACAGCTCATAATGTACAAACTGCTCAATATATTGAATCTAAGGCTAAGCACACTCGATAAAGACACCTTTCAAATAAAAAAAACGTTTGGGAGCTACGGTGTCACGGACATACAAATACACACATACACGTCAAACTTTTAACACCCGGCTGTTTTTATCGGGGACTAAAAATATCTTCAATTGATAATTGATTTAAAATATTTTTGTAAACAAAATTTCTGCTTAAACCTTGGCAATATTATTACAGATCGCTCAGCGGCCGGAGACAGTCCACATTGAATACAATTTATTTAGTTTTTAAACCACTTACTTCACAAAGTAATAACACAAATTACTATAATTAAAGTGTCATATTTATTAATTAGTATGCCTATGACTTGCGAACTGTCTCCGCAGCCACTGCGCTGACCAGACACCCTTTTTTTCGGATAACACCAGAATTAGTCGCCTTGTTAGTTTTCACTTTCATTACAAAGATATTTCCTCTCTTGACCTATGTTGGAATGAATACATTTTCGGCCTTGCACTAACGATATTTCCATTCTGTAGTGGAGAATGTCTTCTAGGAACGTTTTCATTGTCTTAGTCTAGCGTTATACAAAAACTTCACAAGGCTTAATAATTAATTATTTGTTGCAGTGTGTGTCCAGTGGCCGGAAGGTGAGGAACTTTCCAATTTCCTTGATCGTCCTTCATTTATCGACCCAAGCTTTCGCGTTTACATTGTTACAATAACATTCATTCGAGCATGATATTTTCTTACTTATGTGGTGGGACTATGGTTAATTAGTATATTGCTCGATGACATGTTGTATGTTACCTACCAATTGAATTGAAGGCATCTGTAAACATATACCGCAATGGCCATGCTTCTTTAGAGCAGACAGTAGATACCTACGTTGTATTATTCGATCGCACACTGGTGACATGACAGTGCTGTAATGTGGCATGGCCTTGACTCTCGGTACACTCGGTGTGAATACAACATACAGTTATACTAGTTATTTGAATTGCAAATAGTTAAATAGTATTTAGTAACATAGTTTTATTGTTTATTTGTGATTAATGACTGAAAAATAACGAATTCGCATTTTGGATCTGCATCTAATACAAGAGTGAAGCGCAGTATGTCTTCTAAATTGGGACCGATTTTATGTGTTTAAATTAAATTAACTGACAAGCTAAAATAAAATAGAATTTTATGTAGAGTAATCATACTACATTCCAATAGTAAATGTATTATGATAAGTCGTTACCATGTTTTTCATATTCATTTATTGAAAGATAAGCAAAACATAAGGGTCAAAACACATATAAAGCAATTGAGGTCGGATACTTGGATATATGAGCCAATAGGGCTGAGCCGGCCGGTCAGTGGTAGTCAGTGTGTAGAGGCGCGATGTGTGCGCAGGGCTGCGGGTGTCCGGCGTGACGTGGCCGTGGCTGGGCGCGGGGCCGGGGGGCACCCCCCGG
>FASU01033295.1:0-12515 GCA_001486225.1 Heliconius pardalinus sergestus
AAGTAAAAATAATTTAGCCTATTTAAAAAAATATTTCCGTTTTCGATTCTCCTTTCAGAGGCGCGAAGGTCATTTAACCAAAATAATTAAATTTATATAAATGAATAGTTTAAACAAATCCAAGATTTGAAAATCGATCGATCATCGTCTACAATGTTAACTACAACGCAGCTACTCACTTTGTGTACTGGGAATGTTATAATTTACCATGTAGGCAGGTTAGGGAGTGTAGGGGAGCCCTAAGAGAGGATTTCCTTAACTAGTGAAACAATAATGAGAACAACGAGATTTTTTGTTAGATTGCGAGCAATGACTACGAATAAATAACTTAGCAATTTTGTAAATTCAAAAATTTGCCCTTAAGTTTTAAGAGGAATCAAAACCACGCACACATTTCTTAAGATATTTTATTAAAACTTTATATACATCATGTTCAGATTAAAATATATTATTATTTTTCTATTTACAATTAAACTTATTAGTGAGCAATATATTAATTTTATTATGAAAATAATCTTTCCTATTGTAAAAATTAAATAATAATTATTAATTAATTAAAAATATATAAATAAATTTAAAAGATCTACCATAAAAAATATTATATAATAAATTACATAAAAATAAAATTTATTCTTAATCAACATTGTTTCATAAACATACTAGTGTTAAATGCAATTTTATAATATTAGTAAAAGTAATAATCTATTTTTTTTATTTACCTATATTAGAGCCATTGTGTATTATCTATATTTACAATATGAGTATATTTTTCAGTAATTATAGTTAATATAATTTATTATATAAAATATTAATTGAAAAAATCTTTCTAAAAACAAGCTTTCTGGATTTTTTTCACAGAGTATTGTATTTTACAAATCAAGCTCTTTCATTTAATACTCATATTAGATGGATTGTGCAAACATTTGTAAAGCCGCCATTTTGTTGCGGCGGTCATTTTGGATTTTGGATAATTTAATAATATTGATGACTTTGTCATCAGGATTGATGATGTAATCCAAATTTCAGCTACATCGATACTGGAAAGTATGGGTCAAATTGTGCCTGTAAGATTTCACAAATATTAACAGGGTCAGTAGTCAACAGTCTAAAAGAAGCTTGTAATAAAAAAGTATTGTAAAATACAAATAGATTATTTCTTTATACAGTACATTTACCTTATTTTAGTACAACAAAATTATCCTAAATATGAACCCAAACCCGTAACTAAATTGTTTATTTTGAAAAGTGAATACTTTTCACATTATTTTTACTAACAAGTTATGTAAGAAAATGTAATAATCACAGTGCAAATTATTGTGAAAGTTATGAAACTAAAAGTTAGGCCTTAATTATAATATATTACATGAAAAATGTAATACTTTTGTTGCCAGCTTCACGCTGTACCAGGATAGGCAGAGGGAGCCTTGTATTAGGACACTCCGCTTATTACTTTTCGCCGAATTCTGGAGGCAAATATAATAATTCTTCTAAAAATTATAAAAAAAATAAAGATTTAAACTATGAAAAAGCTGTAAAAATATACCTAACACAGGCGTATTTTCGTAGATAATTAATTATTTTTAAAAAACATTAGAACCTCCTATTGAAAAATGTCCAAGTGCTGCTAAGAACACTTTATACGTTTGTTAGAAATTATGTTGTTAGTATTTCTTTTGGGATACTTTTATAAAATATCCGCTACCCAAATTTTCGTTTCGTCAAAAGATTTTCAAGTAAATATATTTTTATATAAGTTTTCTTAAAAGTAACTTTCGCCTGAGATGTTTGTATTGAGTATTTCCGTTTTAAATCATTTGTTACTAGTTTATTACTATTTAATGAAATTTATTACGATGAAATTAATAAGAAATTTAGTTTTCAATTAATATTTATATTTTTATAAATATTTTAAGTTTCTTTACGATCTACTAAGATATACTTATACGTCAATACAATACTAAACCATTTAAATTTTTTGGTTAACAATAGATATTATTCATTTAATATTTTAATATAAAATGTTCAAAATAATATTATATAAAGATACAATATTGTCTAACACATTGTGACATATAATATAATTTTCTATAATTTAATATGTTCTAGGCCTTAGTTTTAAAAACAACATTACTAAAAAGTTCTGTTTTTTAATTAAAAGTTAATAAAATTTTAAGATAAACATAACTATTATCAAAAAATATCTTTGCATATGTATATTTTACGATATGGAAATAAATATAATTCATTTAGATAATGTTTATATTTTAATAACCCATTTTTTCCCAAATAGTATTAACTAAATAATTCTTAAAATAACTTTCGGAATAATTATTTACATATATCATAAATTAGTCAACCACTTAAAAACCCACAACCGAATATAAAAATACTTATAACAAATTTAAATAAATAATATTTAAAATAACAATAATGAATAATATTACATACATTTTACAAAATAATTTCTTAACTCAATAATAATAATTAAAATGACTAATTCCAGAAAGTCATTATTAATAATAAATTCAATTATCTTTATACTGATTTTTTATCATTATCATTAGATTATAAGCCACCTACATTAGGTGTTTTCACAAAATATGTAACTAAAGTACCTTTTCCTTTCACATATGTAGGACCGCGACATTCGCAAGTGTACCCCGCGTTCATCAATACTCTGAAAATGTGTTAATTAATGATCATTATATAACTTACAATGATTAAAGATAATTAAAGCAATAATTTATTATCATTATAATGACGACAAATACAATAATATTGATTGTTTAGAAATTACAATATTAGCTTGGTTGATGTATCGCCTGACTTAAAATTGTAGCAATGTTTCTCTATACAATAGTTTCTAATTGCTACCGGCTAACTCACTTTATATAAATCTTTTATCAAACAAGTGCGTGTTTATTTATTTTCATTATGGTATTGTATTACTTTAAATTTACATATTATGTATATATATATTCATATTGTAGATGTGATTTCTGATGAACATTAATAAATAGATTGTAAAAACGTTTTCTTTTAAAGCAATGGTTGTGATAATTGTACTGCTATAAAATAATTGCAGGCAATAAAATGTAGTGTTGCCAAAAAATACACAAATATAAAATCGTATCGTGTGACTGTAATCGCAATGGTCGTGAATTCGATAATCACTCTAGGAAAAAAACAATTTTTCCTGTGTATTGATAGAACGCTTAAAATTCTTAAAATAATAAGTATAAATTATTTTAACATTTTGTTCTCTATACAAAGAAAATGGGAATTTAAGAAATAGTTCAACCTAACGAACCTGCTAGCGGCTGTAACCCACCAAAATAGGAATCGAATCCTCAATCTGTCGCGTCTACAACCATATGCCTGTGCACCTGCGCCATTACTCGTCCATATAGATATAAGGCAAAAATATGCTTACTTAGCAGTATCCTCAGTGACATGGATTCTGCCCATCAGCCCTGTAGAGTCCATACGAGAGGCCACGTTCACGGTGTTGCCCCATATATCGTATTGGGGCTTTTGTGCCCCCACCACGCCTGCTATCACTGGGCCGTGGTTTAGACCTTGAAATTAATGATTATAACTATTATATGTAAGGTATATTAATTATAACTTAAGTTTAATTAATTAATGAAGTATAAAATTAAAAACCAGCTTCATGCTTTTCTTGCAGAGGGAACCTAATATTAAAACAATCCGCCTACTGCTCAACTTTTGAGACTGAGCAAAAATCAAACCGCCTTTTCATGTCTACAAGATCAATAATCATATTATTTCTTTAGATAAGTTAAGTACAGAAAATATTCCAAATATTTATTATGGAAAATTATTACGGGCATAAGCACAACGTAACAAAACAATATGTTTAATAAAATAAAAATAATTTTATTATTAGTGAAACACTTACCTATTCTTAACTTAAAACGTTGAAACGACTCCCTGTTTATTTGATCTAATATAGTCATGAGGGCGATCGCGAACTCTACCAAGATGGCTATTGTGTGTTCCTCTTTACTGTTGCCGTCCTGAAAACATTATATTATTATTATGCATAATATATAAACGGCGTGTGGGTTCGATTTTCACTCGGGGGAATAAAATATTAGTAATAATAGAGTTTTATTCAAATTTCAACCGTAACAATTCTTACAATATTCTGTTCCTCCTTCCCGGGTCTGAGGCCGGACGCAATCATATACGTGCTACCAATAGTCTTAATTTTCTCTATGCAACTGAATTTTGGCTTCAAAAGTAGCTGAAAAATAAACATTTATATTATAATTTTGTGTTTAAAAAAATATTTTTAGAACAAAAAATACTTCCCAGAGTATTAATGTTCAAGTAAATATATGAAAAAAAAAATATCAAAATCGGTTCACCCAGTCAAAAGTTATGAGGTAACAAACATCAAAAAATTCAGTCGAATTGACAACCTCCTTTTCTTACAGAAGTCAGTTAAAAATAGAAGAGGTCATCGTAGCGCAGCGCAGAGCTTGTGGCTGTGCGCGACAGTTATAGGTTCGATTTCCACTCTGCGGAATGAGTTATGTAATATTTTTAATTTTCTCGTAACAAAACAAAGCGCAACGTCTGGTTCCGCCACTCAACACGCAATGTCGGGAACGGAATGTCTTAACACTACCTCCTACCTTGCTATAGGCAGGATACTGTGTGAAGTTGAAAAATAAATAGAAAGTATATATAAATATCTAAAAATAAATGAAAATACACAAAATTAATTAACTGCTAAAAATATGTACCTTATCAAAATCGCAAATAATTTCATTCAGCAGTCTCAAGCACTCCAAGCCTTGCTTATTGACGTCGGTTTCATCATAAAACTCCTTATAGTTTGGAATTGAGGCGAACATAACGGCGATACTTGAATACCTTTCGTGGTATAATTCTTCCTGTTAAAATTATAAATAAAAGATTTTTAATAAATATGATAAGACATTTTGATTAGGAAAATGAACCTGCACCCATAAAACACAATAACTTAGTAATAAGGCTAACTAACTTAAGCTTTCAGTTTTTTCCTGAAGTTTATAAATCAAATTTACTTATTAGGGATGACATTGCAAATATTCCTTTTTTTCTTCGGAAAACGAAAGAGGTACTTAACCTTTCTAAATGTGAAAAAACTTAAAAATATATTTATAGCGCCATCTCTTTTTGCTTGTAAGAACTACAAAATGGCAAAAAATATATATCAAAGTAGTTTAAAACGCTACCTTTGAAGCAACTGAAGTCAAAAAGTGTTGAGCGACGTGCGCTGGTAAAATATTTTCAAGAAGAATCTGTGAAAAAAATTAAAATATTAGTAAATTAAATAACGATTATCCTTGTCATATTTTATTTTAATTTCTCGAAAAAAAGTGTTTTTAAATATTTATAGTAAATAAAGTCATATGCGTAACTATTATTGTGAGATAGTCAAAATAATTCCACTGCATTTTAAAGTCTTTTTAACCTAAATCTACCCACGAGTACGCTAACAACTTACCTTATTAATACCCCTCATAGTTTCCACTTCCTCTTGCTCAAACTTCAACTTATCCTTCCAAAGGAAATCAGTTCGAGACGTGAACTCGATCTGTCTATCTAGAATATGTAATAACGCCGCCAGGAAAACTAGGACTAAACCCGCTTTTGCCGCGTAGGGTAACATTGAGAATCTGAAAAGTTATGTCTTATGGAATATTTATTCTTATTTTTGTTTTAATGCTGTAGCCCGCTTATAGTGAGGTAGGCAGAATGAACCTGGGAACCTAGTGTTGAGATATTCGGTTGCAAATAAGACACTCCTCTTTCCCATTTTAGTTGAATTTTAGAGGCTTTACGTTTTGAGTGGTGAACTGAACTCTGCGCTTTGCCTAGTTACCAGATCAAATAAATGGAAATAAATACTTTATATCCTCGTGTGGAAATCGAACCCACAACCAGTGACACAACACGCATTGCAATCACAATTTGTGCCTCTGCGCCACACAGATCTCACCATAATGAATATATAGCAAAAATACTAGTTAAAATATAATAAAACAATGATATATAACTTACTCATTATCTAAATTTTTATTTTGATACTGAAAGAACAATTCAGCGGAAGCGAACAAAGTGATATGACTAATCAATGCTATTATCATTAGAAACAGTTTCAATACGAATCCGAGACGCAGGAACACCGATATCGAGGCCAGAGTTAGCACTGAGCTGTAGAGGTAGCTCTGGAAGATAAATTATAATTTAATATTTCTGTAAAATAAAATAAAATAAAAAATAAAATATTTGTTAATGTTTACTAAATTATGACAACTACAGAACATATATTAATGAAATGAAATGAACATAGAAAATAAATGGCACATTACTTCAGACTTTTTCTTCTACAAATCTCGTACTTTAATTGCTAGAAAATACCGCTGCATTTTGTTCATTCATATAATAAATTCAAATTATCCCCGAACGGGGCTCAAACCTGAAACCACTGCCATAACAAAAAATAATTTAATAAAAAATCCAAACTTACAGGAGCTGCATCAACATCTAAGTGCATTGTTTCAATGAAAGTTGCATTCCAAGTACTATTTTCAGAGAAACCTTCAGGTATCTCTTGTATGATGTATGCCTGAAACTGAAATATTATTATTTAATTATTATCTAATTTGGAGACCAGACGAGAAGGAGCAGCGTGTGACTGTAAACGTGACAGGTTGTGGTTCGATACCCACGCGATGAAATGAAATATTAAATATTTTCATTTTTTTATTTTGATGTCGAGGCAAAGCGTGGTGTTGAGTTCCGTTACAAATGTTGTTTTTATTAAAGTTTGTACATATTTGTAGTTTCTTTTTTTAAAATATATTATATAATATGTTTAAAAAATCTTACCAAATTAATAACAGCACAGGAGCTTATTAAAATAACAGATATAACAAACATTGTCAGTCTTATATAGCAATTGTTGGCCACCACCTGAAAAATACAGTAAAAAATTATATACTACATGTTTATTGTTTTCTATACAATTAAATTAAAAATTAAATTAAAAATTGTAGTATTAAGTCTTTAGCGACGTGTTTTTTTGGCATATAGCAGTATTAAAAATATTTAATATATTATTTAGTTTTGTGGCCACTTGTGGCGCAAGAGCAAAATCTCGGCATTAAGTTCCGCTACTCAACACGCAATGCCAACAGAATTCGGCGTAAAATGGGGAACAAAGTGCCAGGTCCCTCTACCCGTGGATACAGTGTGACACTAAAAAGATATGCATATTAAATAATCAATTCCATACCTGTCCAGGTTTAGAACAATTATCCGCATACAAGTCCTCAGGTACATCAGAGAGAAACAGGCCAGCTTTGCCATCCGACCAGGATAAGTAAAGGAACACTAGTAATGTTATTAGCGTTGGCCCGAACGATGCGTAGAGAACAATTCCCCTGAAATAATTATGTTCTTATGTTAGTAATTATTAATAAATAATTATTATTCTTATAGTAATAAATTACATAATATGTTTTTCAAATTATGTATTATTTGTTTTTTTTTATTATTTATCTCATTTAAAGATAAACAAGTTTAACGATATTTTTTTAATATTATTCTTATTTTAACTTTACATATTTAGTGGCGGAACGTAAAGTGTTGTCAATAATCAAGTAAAATAAGCTACTTTATTAAAATGTTAAATATTCTCTGAAATCATGACGTGCTCCGCGCAATACTTATTTACTTATATACGATTTCTTTTTATTCCTTCACTCTAGGGTTGATGCAAAGCCCAGCATTGAATTCCCTCATTCAATTTTCAATGCCTCCAATCAGCAGAAAACAGAGAACTTAGTGTCTTAGCAATAGGTTCCCTGTACATAAATGAGCTAAAAAATATAATTACTACTTACTTAGGTACAGTCAGTATTTGTATGAAAGCAAGTAAGATGAATAACGCAGTGGAGCACGCGACGTAGTACTTGAACTGTGCGTCGGACTGGTTTCTGTACTGCTTCTCTTGGTTTCTATTTTGAAAACCTAATGTTAATGGCATTAGCCCTTCGGAGTTGTTGCTGAAATAATAAAAATTATAGGCCTTAATTGAATTTCTCGTGTGTTGAATTCCCAAATATAAAATATATTGAATAGCTTAAATTCTGTAACATAATTTTTTTAGATGGAACTTAAATGTTTTTATTACTTAGAAGTAAGGTATAATTTAGTTTAGTTTTTTAAAAAAACCACCAACCAATTTTTGGAAGCAATATGTGTTGAGTGGCAGAATTCATTGTCTCGTTATCAGAGCGAGGAAATGAAAATATTAAATATATTATTCCCTCGAGTGAGACTCGACCCCACAAGCTAGTAGGTTTACAGCCACACGCCTGTCCGCCTACCTGCTTCACGATAGAAAATTAATTCTTAAAAGTATCACGTTTCTTAAATAATCACAAATAAATTGTAAATACAAAAAAAAAATACCTGCAATCACAGCATGTTCTTTGAGGGAGTAAATGTTGCTCGATCATAGCCAAACTCTAAAAAAAAATAACAAAAATCTGTATATTAAATTTGGATGCAAAAAGTTATTTTCTTGCTAAAATTTCCACCACAGATATTAACCTAAAAGAGAGCAAACCTACATTTTAAAAATGACTTACAGAAATGCCAATATTCTTAGCTAAGGTAGAATCAGTGATGTTCGCAAACGGTTTGTCGGCGCCCCAGCACTCCACGTACTTGGTCATCTTGCTGGACGGCCGCGAGCGAGTGGGCACGCCGGGGGTTGCTAAAATATATAATAGTTAAGTATTTATCATTTTTTTTATTTCACGTTTTACCTCTAACGTCGAAGCCAACTTCAAGCGGTACACCTTTTTCGCCTTGTCTACAGTCTCAACGTTTTGAAATTATTAAAAATTCTATATAAAAATCTTTTATGGCGATGGCGAAAGTATTTTAAAGATTTTATTTTTTTTAGCATTTTTAGTACTGATAACGAAATTCATAAACTGCTTTGTCTATCCAGATAGGAGAAACAATTTTATTACCAAGATAGGAAACGTAGTATTAAGATATTTAGTTCCCTTCGTCTCGCTGAATTGTGTGAAATTGCGTGTTAGGTGGTGGGACCCAACGCCGTGGTCTGTCTTGTTACCAGAGCGAGGAAATGAAAGTAATGCAGTCTAGTTGTTCTTAGACACCACGGCGGGCTTAAATATATTGTATAAATCATGCGTGAATGGGATTGCAGGATTTCAATTATCTCATTCAACAAAGTAACACAAAGGTTCATAATACGAGTATGAGGCTTTTTTGTGCAATACACTTAAAGTTACATATAATATGTACAAAATTAAATGAATTTTAAATAGATATTTAGGACATATTATTTGCTCTAAAGGAACGAAGTCCTATACTTATTTTTCTATAATGAAAGTGAATAGAATTCTTATAGATGACGAAATATCTTAAATTTAATAAAACTTCTTCCCAAGAAGGTTTTGACCTACAACTATCAAATCATACAGTCAGGCTTATCCCAACTACGGTAATTAGGTAATAATAGTTGCGATGATCACTAGCCTATAGGTTCATAGGTATATATTTCAAATATTAGTCATAAAATGCAAGGAAATACGTAAATATATAAAAAACACTGTGCGTCCATGCCTTTGGAACAAAACTAACTCAGTGACTCCACAGACATGGTACTTAACATTCGGCGATAGAAAGGTTGAGCTTCTCGCACTTGCGGAGATTCTGGCTCACATTCTGAAGATATAATACAAAATAATAATAAATTACTCGTTTTAAGCTATATGTTATATTTATAATCAAAAACATAAAAAGAAAATTGAAATACACAATATATCTGCCATTGGCAAAAACTTCTACAGATTTTCTTGAAAAGTAGTTTTTTTAGCTTCATGCATGTCAGAGGGAACCTGTTCCACAGTAAGACACTTTCGTTTACCACTTTCCGTAAATTTTGGAGGCACAAACTCTCGCGTTTACAGTAGCAATCTTTTACACCTACACCACAACTAACCTGCTAGTAGTTTTAGAAAACTACAAATACTGTCAATTATGATTATATGATTTTCAATACTAAGTAACAATTTAAATAAATATTATATAATCTTACCTGTGCCCATAATAGGGCTAATAGCTCCAATAATTGACCCGCTACGACTTTTAGGTTTAGTAATACCGCCATTGCCGACCGCCTCGGTGCTGCTCGCGTTGTTGTCAAACGCTACCGTTTTTGGCCCATCCACTTTAACCGATGCTCTTCGGCTTAGATCTGGAAAATTTATAAAAAGAGTATATTATTTTCGATTCTTAGATTTTATTACGATTTCTGCTTTTAGATGGTACTGGTATTTTTTTTTAATTGGCATGGCCTCCAATAAAATTGTTTACATATTTATTTTTCATGATTTAGTCTGATTTCTTGAATATAAAAATTCTTGATATATTTTTATACTGTTATATCACCCGCTATAGAACAATTAGAATAACTTGCAGAGTCAATGGATTGGTTATTCAAACCATTTAAATCTTACCTCCAGGATTCCTCAAAGATTCAGCTCTCATAACTTTAATAGGTTCTGGTTCAATGAAACTATGTTGTGACGGTGCAGGACTAATGTTTTCCTTAGGCTTAGTTGGTGATACATCCTGATATATCGACGACACGATGCTAGCCTTGCGATCCACCGTGCAAACTGAGAGGCGGCCATTTTCTGATATGCCTGGTTTCTAAAAATATTAGGTTTTTATTATTATCTTAGTTGATAATGTTTACGTCTAAAGGACATTATTTGCTTTGATCAAATAGGGAAAGAGTATCCTGTTTTACGGGGACGATTAGATTTTTTATTTATTATTATTATTTTTTAATCTATGAGACGAAATGTTTTAATGCAGACGCAATACAACACCGCGAAGCTCCTTTTACTTTCCGCTATCAAAACTTCAAAAGGCGGAAATCCATAAAGTGTTTTATAAAACAGAAATACAATTCCTTCTAACTTATATATACTGAAATAAATATAATCTTTTATTTTATTTCATACAATAGAATGTTTGATACGAGAAAAGTTTCTTATACGGTAATAAAACTACATATTTTCAGTATTTTATATATCTGTGACATGAAAGAGTCAGCAAACTTCTATTGTTAGCTTATCATTACTTTACTGTAAAAATGTCGTGAAAGGAAGCATTTCTTTATGCTTTACTTACATTTAAGACGGTTAAAGTGAGATTATATTTTTATTTGTGAAACGATTTGTATTATTATGAAATGTTTATTTAGTAAAATTATAATTTTGTAACGTTAAGTTATTGACTAGACTAGTATCACTCTAAAAAATAATAGACCATAGAATATACATTTCCGTTTACCACTTTATGTTCGTTTCAAGATATACTTTGCGTTACTTTACTAGAAATACGAATAAAGGAGCGGCCCAAACCGGCTTCTGCGTTCTACCAAACCAAATCTTCAGCTTTAATACTAAGTATAGAGCATAATATAACAAGCAATTCGTCCTCTGAAACCTCACTTCAAACTAACCCTAAATAATATTACAATTTCTTCGAAATATTCCTTCATGATTTACATATTTATATACCTACATAATTCTATATTTAGTGTCAAATTAAGCGCATTTGTGTCGAAATTTACCCACTTATGCCTATGAGGCACTACGGTCGAGTGTTTGGCAATTTTCAACCAAGTATTTGAGGGTATGTTAGTTTTGCATATCATTATTAATCAGGCGGGCTATCTGTCAGGCGGCAGCGGCAAGTATTAGAGTATAAACGTGGCGGTTGTGTGTTCGAATACGAGAGTATATCCTCAGTAGAATGAAATATTCTCACTTACTCGATGTACTTATATGATGAAAGCGCGGTTGCACTGAATACGCAATGGCTCCATAATAAACGTCATGAACTTAGCTCATGCGTGGGGAACGAAATATCTTAACACTCAGTTACAGAAGTTATACAACTGTCTTCTCACTAGCTTTCATTTTTCAACAAGCCCTATTTTTTTTATTTTCGTTAGTCGTATTAAAAATTTATTTAGAGTATAGCACTATTAAAATTAGGAAAAAATACCTAACAAATTGGAAATATGGTATTATTGCACCAGATGATGTTTTTAATGTGTCGTGCACATAGTTACAGCACATTCGAAAAACATTACTTTACTTCTGGCGGAGTCGGGTAAAAAAAGATTAAAAAAACAATTCATTCTTCATTTAGAAGATTTTAAGATTTTTTTTACTTTTGTTAGTAACTCAATTCTGTTTCATCTTCCGTTCTCAAGGCAAAAGATAGAAAACATTATAATTAAAGCTTATTCTGTATAATCAAAAAGTACAAAATAAAATAACGTTCCTTTTGATCTTCTAAAATTCGAGTCGCTAATTAAACTTCTAAGATTTTTAGTAATTATTTAATTTTTATGGCTTTTCGTATACAAT
>FASU01033456.1:0-13863 GCA_001486225.1 Heliconius pardalinus sergestus
TACAGCGTGAAGCAGATTTATTTATTTGATAGACAAAACGCAGCGTTGAGTTACGCTACTCAATTCTACAACAAGCGCCATATCTACAAAATTGCGTGAAATAATAAAAAAAACACTTACCTATATGTTTACTCTCATTAAATGCTTCAGGTATCTTTCTAGTTAGAACAGCGTATACAGTGCATATGACTATCAGGACGATTGGGTAGAAGAAGGCGATCATGTAAGACGCGTCGACGTAGGAGTCGCAGACCAGCATGTTGTCTTCTCTGGTAGGGTAATGGAACATGGCTCGAGCTGGTGCCACTATCATCCACACTACTACTATTAGTACCTGGAAAAATTGGTAATATTAGAAAATATTTTATTTTAATATTTTTAAAATGTTATTCCATTCTTAAGTTAATATTGTTTTTGGAAAAAGTATAAAAAATTATGCGTAGTAGAATTTAAATCTCGGGTCTGTTTGAAATCGTTACGGTAGGACGCTTGGTTTTTTAAAAAAACATTTTTAATTTTACATGTAGACAGGGTGTAGGGTACACAATGATTTCTTATTTATTAGAAACTCCTTTCTACAATTACTGTTTATTTCAAGCATATTGTGTTGAGTTGTTTTACCAAATTTTTAAAAATTAATAAATAATTTGATTGTAATTCGAGAATTCAAGAATCGAATCTACAACTACCTTGTTCACAGTTAGACACTGACTGCATCAAAACGAATTTAATTGATTGTTCTTAAATCGAGACGAATTTCAACGCATTACCCCTCAAATTAACTGCTTCGCTTATTAATAATTTTATGTTTCGTGGTGACTAAAAATCCCTAATTATTAAATATATATTTACTCACATTATATTCAGTTATCAAATACTATAATGGAAAACTTATACAGTCGTACCCAAAACGAACACCCATCAATTAATGGTACTAAGCGATTGAAACTTGACGTACATTCATTCTTATGTGACCGATCCACTAATTTGGGAAGATTGATGGATGGAATTGACGAGGGTTGACTTGGATGAAGCTGAATCAGTTTTGTGGGACACGTTTTACTACTAGTGTGCGTGGATATAAGGAATTATTAGATTTGGCAAGTCCACATTTTCCTCGCATAGAAGGGAGGTTGAGGGAACCTACTGTAATGAGCTCTACGTTCCTCACACGTCGCTTAGTGTTATGCTCGTCTGTTCGTACTATGGCATGTTTTTATTTAGCTTCACGCTGTATCCCGCATGCAACAGGGTAGGCAGAGGAAACCTCGTGTGACACCGTTTTCCACGCACTGCTCAATTTTCGAGCGTTTCATTTAAAAATTAATTTCGTATTATATAATATTTTTTCTTTATACATATATCCTTAGCTTCACACTTGATTCCGCTTATAAAATGGTGAAGTAGAGAGGAGCTATCACCTAACTATTTTTTTACCTATAACTATAATATATTATGTAATATGTAAGTTAAATAAATAATCCTACTAAGATCATAAATGTAAAAGATTATGGGAATGGATATATGTTCCACTGACATGCAACAACTACTGAACGAATTTAAATAAGATTGAACAGTACAAAAATATAGCTTGTACATGAGGGAGAATTAAATTGAAATAAAAATATACCCACATATAAGTCTAGGATTTTTTCATTACTTCAAAAATTTAATGTCAATGTAACATTAACTAAAGCCAAACTAAACTTTAAAACTGAAAAAGTTCACTCGAAAGCTCTTTGAAGCTTTTTAAAGGGATATGCTGCTTTTTATGAAAATTAATATCAGTACACAAGTTCTTCAACAAAATTAATATTAGTATGAACTGGAAATCGCTTAAAGTATATGACGTCACTTTTTAGTAAATAATTATTTTATATATGTATTTACTGGACGGTTTTGTGGCGCATGAGCACACGCTTGCGACTGTAAACACGACGGTAGTGCGTTCGATTTCCACTTTGGGGGTATGAAATATTTAAAGGGCGACATTGAATTTTGCCACTCAACACGTCATACCTCGAGAATTCTGCTGAAAGTGGGGAACGGAGTCTCTTAACTCTATGTTTCCAGGTTCCTTTTGCCTACACTAATATGTGGATACAGCATATATTTATTATATGTATCCTACATACATATGTATTTATATGTATATTTTTCATTTATTTTTACGTAAATTAAATAATAACTTGAACCTAATGTCAGGCTATTTTCTACTTTCCATCTAATTTAAAATCATTCCTCCGAATGGGAATCGACCCAACTTCCACTGCCTCACATAATTAATACGTGAAATATTTATCTAGTACAAAAAACGTAATACAGACCGACAAAACTATTAATTTGTAACATTTCTAAAATCTCTGATGTAAGTCACGTAGCGTTGGGGCGAAGTAACTTTTCCTTTTTTCTTACAGAGTAGAGTAAGGATTGCTGAGGACGTTTGGTGCTTGGTGACCTCTTATTTATACTGAGCCCGATATGTTTTATGCATTACTTGTTCCTGAATTTTATTTCAGATTTGACAGGAACTCTATCTGCTTATCTTTTGATTCTACATTATTCGAAAAATTTATCTGAACTGTTTTAGTTTAAGCCATAATGGCGAACAGCCTTTGTTGGTTGGTGTTTTTAGTTCAAGAAGCCGTCATGGCGTGTTGGAATAGCCTTTGGGTCCAATTCGGTTTTATATAAATTTATTTCATTTTCCTTCAAATAAAGGTGGCGAACTACTAGTGTTTTAACATTACGATCCGTCTGACCATGACGTTTGAAATTCTGGAATCATTGTGTGTTAAATTGTGGAATTCAACGCAGCTCATTTACTCGAGTGGGAATCAAACCCACATCCTGTTTACACACGGCACGCTTGTGCCCCATTGGCCACATTGGGTGTTGAATGGCGGTACTTAAGTCATTGGAAAAATGTAAAAAGCGAAAAGAAATATATAAAAATGGAATCCTTGAGGCAGTTTTGGATTTTTATTACTATTTCTCGTCTTTAACCTAAATGTAATAGATCTAACTGCACTTAAAGTATTAATACATTGTAGCATTGAAAAAGTAAGTCACGTTTCTATAAAAATAAACTCGCAGGATTTACGGCGGCACTCGTTTGAATTGTAAAACTAATCCATTTCGCGCAAAAGCGTTTAGCCTCAGGAGATTTTGTGTGGATGGACAGAGAAATTCAAGTTTCAAAATTTTAGTTTGTTTGGTCGCTCGGGTATTTCTTTATTTAGTTCAGGAGTTTGAAAAGTTTTAGTTTTCAGTTAAAGTTACGTTGAAAATTTTTAGGAAATTCAAGTAAGAAAGAGGTTGCCGTGGCGCAGCGGCTGCGTGACTGTGAAAACGACGGTACGATTCCTACCGTGGGAAGTACGAGTCGGTCTCCTCCACCGAAGGTTCCGTACCAATTTTATTATTGTAAATCAATAGAAACGTAATTTATCATATTGTAAGTTCTCACTTTTTGTTGAATTTGATAATTGTAAGTATACGGGAAGTACCCTATATATCATAGGTTTTGATAAAAGGACTAATTTTACACAAAATGCTGTTTTTGCTAACAAATGTCAAACAAGGTCAAGTCTCATGCTCCTATTAATAACTAAATATCTCAATTTTGTCTTAAACATTAACAACAAAGACATTTATATATTTGCTATATCGACATTCATAAGTAGGTATCCTATTTTATCTACTTCACTTGTTATCCACATTCGATACAGAAAGTCGAAGGTTTTGTGAGCTTCTGTATCACGTCTTCGTTTCCCTCGTGTTTATCTACTGCCTTGGAAAACATTACAAAGCCACGTACGGAGCGCGCCTCGATGGAATATGTTGATTTTTGAGGTTATTCTTATATATTCTAAAAGCGAGATCGTGTCCTCACTTTATACTATGATTTTAGATTCAAATTTTATTTGTATTTTTCTGAGTTTCACTCTTTATCCCGCATATAGCAGGTTCAACCGTTTTTTTGAGATATTTGCGTGTTAAGTGGTAGAACTTCGCTCGTTTCGTTCCTCTGTTCCGTTCAAAACATTTGTTAAGCGCAGCGTTGGGTTCCGGCATGAAGCACGTAAAGTTTCAAAAATTGGGCGGTGTGGGGGTTACGGAGAATCTTAAAACGTAAGTTATATGCGTGATAACCCTGCTATATGCGTGATACAGCGGGAAGATAAAATAAATAAATATATAATTAAAAAGAAATTGAGTAAAAGCTATATTTGAAATGTATTTTAATTTATTTTATTTATGTGTACGTATTCGCAGAAACTTTTAAATTGATATAAATTTAAATTTAAATGTTCACTCATGCTGTAGAGTTTCGTTCAAAGAAAAGTTATCTCGTTAATAATTTATATAATAGTGTGTGATGTGCTATTGCGATGCTCTGAGACGTATGGATAATTATATTAATTTTCATAATAAATATAGTTGTAAAATTTTACAAAAATAAAAAGTTTTCATATTCCTAATTTTCATTTCATATTTAATGAAATGAAAATTACTATTAATGACACTTAGCGCGAGGCCATTGTAGTAATAACCTCAAACAAAAAGCTATATAGTAGAATATTTTTCAAACTTCTTGCAACGAATTTGTTTGTCAAAACTTAGAAAATACCGTCTAGCAACTTTCTTATTAAAAAGTTTATAAAAGTTAAATGGCGACAAGAGAAAAATAATAAAACTAATATTTCTGAATCCGCGGACTTTATCAACGTTAGCTTAGTTTTTAACTAAATTTCGTGGCTCAGTGGAACGGTGTCCTTTTGTAAGCTCGATAGTCGTTGGTTCAATCTACTCTTGGTAATTAACATATTTAAATTACATTTCATTTTCTAGCCATGGAAAATACAGACCGGATTACTTTTAATCAGGTTCCCTCTACTTAACCTGCTTTATGCGGGATACACCGTGAAACTTAAAATAAATATTTAACACGCACGTAGAATATGTACGTATGTTATAAAGTATCTTAATAAGTTTTTAGGCTCAGTATTTTAGAAATCGTGCATTCGCAAATACTTTATGTAACTCCGGGATTACGCCGGGCTTATTGTGAAGCCAACGAGCTAATCTATCCATTACTTTTACCTAATAATCTTTATTTATTTTGTACTTTTTCTTTGTTTTTTGTTTTTCGCTTATAGCAGGATAGGCAGAGATGACGTAGTGTCAAGGCACTCCTTTTCCTGCTTTTCATCTGAATTTGTAGAAGAATTTGAAAAAGATCTTTTTCTTTCAACTTGCAGAGTGAACTCTGAGGGAGGTGTTAAGATACACTTTTCTTTTCTTCCAATTTTCAAGACTTTGCATCCGAGAGTGGCGAAACTTAACACCGCGCATGTCTTGTTACCGGAGCGAGGAATTGAAAATAATTCGGGGGAATCCTCGAGTGGGAATCGAACCCATATCGTCGCGTTTACAAGTACGCTCACCCACTTCCCCACGAAGTCTATTCTATTAGTTATTTATTAGTAACTTGTTAACTTTAATTAAAACAGAATGCTTACAATACTTAGAGCGGACACTATTAAATCAACAACATGTAATTTCGACTAACTTTAAGCATAAATTACATTCTTCATTAATTTGAACAAGTTTAGTTAACAGCTTGTGTATTAAATAATAATGTTTTCAAATTAATTTTCACACTGTTTTCGATAAATGAACCGATTCGGAATTTTTATGGTGTAATCGTGATGCCAATTTATGAGGTAAACGTAGCGGAACTCAACGCCGCATTTTTTTTTGTTCCAGGGCAAGAAAAGTTCATAGGTGCTTGTATAAGTCTATTTGAATTTGAATACATTCCCACGAGTAAAAATCGATCCCACAACTGTCGTGCTTACAGTGAAACGCTGTGCCGCTGCACTACGACGAGGTCCACAAAATGACGGAAAGTGGAGAATGGAGTGTCTTAACACTAGGTCCCCTTTCCCTCTACTAGATGCGTTCAGCGTAAAGCTATATTTGAAAGTGACCTACTAACCTGTATAGATACTAACGCAGTACATATAGCTAGTTGAGAACTCGGCGATATAAGTATAGGTCGTTTCGCTGAATGTTTGCTGGCGTTGAAGATGCGCGAGATCCTGTTGGTCTTCGTCAATAGCGCTGCGTATACCACCGTGAAGCAGAAACCGGTGCCGAATCTGAAATATATGGGGTTAATAGGATGGAACTTTATCTGGTGGTTCTATTATTATTGGGTCTCATTCCCCAGTTTGCCTTTTAAAAAAAATAATTTCTTATAAAGAAAATCTTCCTTATTTTTGATTGAAAAAACCGGCTTTTCCACATCCACTAAGCTAAATGTAACGTTGAAATTTCTTTAAACTTCTTAAAACTTATTTATGTTGTTAGCATCTCTGCAGGGAGTTTTAATATTTTTAAAGTGTTCTTCCAAACTTAGGGAAGAAAAATACTGTTTACGTTGTCTACGTATAAAAAATTACAAATATTTCAAATAAATTAGTTAACCAAAAATTTGAATCGGTGACAACTATAGTATACAATTTGACCTTATTTATTTGAACAATACCCCTAAAAATATAAACTCATAACACTTGATACTTTACCTCTGTATAGAACACAGTATGTCAGTAGGTCTGAACACCAACGCGAAGGTCACCAGATAGCACATGAGTATGCCAGCCAGCAGTACGTAGGAGAGCTCTCTGCCACTCGCGCGGACGACCGGCGTGGAACTATGACGTACCCACACACCGCAAACGAATCTGTAGAGAAAAGAATTATGTCGTTTTTTATGGTTTTTAGGGTTCTGTTCTTATTAGGTAAAATCGAAATCCTTCCATATATCTTCCAAAATTAATATCAAATATTAATGTCTCGATGGGTGAGTCCTTCTAGCACTTAACGGGTTTTTTGTTTTAGATTTTACTCAAATTTAAAACAAAAAAAATCCGTGACATTAGTGGAAGGAAATTCAGAGAGGCCCCTTAAGTATTTACTGAGGTCACAGGTCAGACGAAATGTTCAGAGCTGATTTAGAGCGGTCACGCAGAGAATTCATTGAAAGATAGATCCTGTCTTTAAAAGATAAACAAAGATGATTCCATCTATTTAATAAATAAATAATATATAACCACGTTGCGTATATACTTGTACGTTTGTGTAACGCGGAACGAAATAACAAAGAAATTCATTGAGGTTAATGATACACCAGTGCATTGAAGCCTTAATAATTAATTAAACACTATGTACCCACTGCATTGCGCTCATCACTGCTACGTGTTATCTCACTCGAGAAAATTAAATATTTCATATTTTCATTTCCTCGCTCTGGTAACAAGAATTGTCTTCAGAATTCGGTTAGAAAGGAATAAAATGGAGAATGGAGTGCCTTAACACTAGATTCCCAAGTTCCCTCTGCCTAACCCGCTACGTGCGGGATACAGCGTGAAGCTTAAAAGAAAAGTACAGGAAAATTTGCAAATAGCATTAATTTGTAGCAACGGTCACGCATCCAGTGCATGTCGGTCGCAAAGTTGTTTAACTTTGTTAAACTGTTCGGAACTCGGCGGAACTGCATAAGCGCTTTACTAAATAATAAACAAACAGTTCGTTCGGCACAACTAGTACCAAAATAGTGTAAAGTACACAAAAAATTATAAATACTTTATTTTTTAGTAATTTCTTTGGCTACCAATTGCTTAGTTTAGGTGTCACATTGTATGCGCGGCGGTGTTAGATCCGACTTCCTTTCGAGAAAAAACTTATTATATATTTAATTATAATACTAATCATTGCCCGCAGCTCTGATTGAGTGAAAATCTCACTTTTCCTCGTTCCCCTAGAAGTTTTGCGAATACCTTTCTTAGTTAACGCTGTATCCTGCATATAGCAGGGTAGGCAAAGGGAATCTGGTTCCCATTAAGACACTTTCGTTCCCCATTTTCCGCCGAGCTTGTTTATTTTTCTATACAATCATTTCATAATATTTGTGTATTGAATAGTCCATTTTTTGAAGCAGACTATATAGGCTAATTTATGGTATAGTATACTTATACAATTATCTACTATAATATCACATTAATATTTTAATGTAACCCAATGTAGCTGCGGTCAGCATTATCCCAACTTGTCATGTCAGCCTGACCACAAGCAAAAGCTAGTATACGAATAAAAACACTTATAAATAGAAATAATAATTTTAAATGCTATTATATATATTATATCTTAAACAAAGGCATGACATATTTAGCCTCAACCGCGATACCTCCCGAGTGGTTCAACCGTAATTATTGAAGTATTCAATCTTAGAGGGTTTCTTACATGCATACAAGAGGGTCTCGAATGGGGTCAATAGAACAATGGACCAATCATACGGATTATAATCAAAGAGATCCTATTTGAGCGTCTTGTACAAGACGTGTTCTAGTTAGTCCTTGTACCGAGTACTGGATTGTATAGTTGCACTAGTTGTTACCTAAAACTTCGTTTGCGTGGAATGTATGACGTAGTTTGTTCCATTTACATAAACGTCCCATTTTCCCGTTCCCGTTGGAATTTTTGGGGAATACTTTTTCCGTGCTCACAAAATTTCAGTCCTTTCAATCATTATTTTTGTATATACATATCAGGTTGTCTTGGTGCAGCAGTAAGGGGCCTGACTATATTCGCGACAGCTATGGGTTTGATCCCCATTCGAAGGAATGATTCATTTTCGTTTTCTTGCTCTGGTAACAATATAAGACGCTTACTTGCGTTCGGCTTCTCAACACGTGAGATATTACGTAAAATTGGGCGATAAATGGCGAACGCAGTGTCTTAACAATAGGTTGACTCTAGCTAGCCTGCTATATGCGGGATGCAGCGTGAAGCCGCATCGAATGAGGTAAGTAGATTTGATTGTTATTCGATAAAACAAAGCTTATTTTTGTTATAAATAATACAAATTCATTCTTCATTAATATTAAATCGTAATTTACCAGATTGTAATATAAATCAATTAATAGTAATGAAATGGCGGAAAATTAACTCCATCTGGTAAGCTGTTTCTACGTACATACATGTCTAAGTAATTTGCTTAATAAAATTAATCAGTCACTCGTGAACAACGCCTAATTAATTGGTCCCAAGTTGTATAGGCTAGGAGACGATCGTTAAAATAAATGTCTATGTTGAAATTGTTTTGTTAAACAAAAAGAACTTCTTTATATTGAATTTATTTGCGTCGCTACCCGAGTTTTTAAATAAAAATAACTACTAACATATTCTAAGTTCCCGAATTTCTAACATCGCCTTTTCTCCAAACTATTAGTCTCCTAGGATTGTACGACGACTAAAAAATAAAATAAAAATATTTTTTATAATAAGATCTTGCCATTCAATTTTAAATTGAACATTAAGAATGTATATTTATGTACATAATAAGTTTCAGTAGAATTATTCTATTTGTATATGTATGATACACAAAATAAAATCTCCTATTTCACAAGATAGAGCTAACTTTCAGTGTTAATAAATTTGATTGTACGCACACAGTATACCAGTACATGATTTTTGTGAACGTGTCATACATATTTGAAACATTCGCGGCTTAATCCGGACGGATGGATGGATATAAACAAGATTTACAGCGAATTTAACTTAATAATATTGTTAGGATTTGACGGTATACCATTATATTTCTTCATATATTTATATTTCTGTTTTATTTTTAGCTCCACGGTAAATCCCATACATAGTTCTCTTACTGGCCAAACGTTTGTTTCGTTGTAATGCTACTCCTCCTAGATCATTAAACCTATAGCTCTGAAATATTACAGGAAAATTGTGGACGACACAGTGATCATTGCGAAGTAGTTTGGTGATAATTGTAGTTTTTGAGTAAATAGTCAAAATGTGACTTAAGCTGTGGAACGTTTTGAAATTCAAGCAAATGATTTCTTTGTTTCTAGAATATTATATTTAAAAAACATTAAAAATACTTATATAAAGGCCGTCGTGGTGCAGCCTCTGAATGTAAAGGAGACAGTTGTGGGGGATGAATTATTTTTATTTCCTTGCTCTGATAATAAGACAAAGCGCAGTGCAGCGGACTCAACGTCCGCCGCTCAATGTTTACACATTACCTTGAAAATTTGGCAGAAAATATTGAACGAAATGTCTTAACGTTAAGTTTCCTCAAACTACCCCTCTAATATTTCCTATTCTTTACGTTGTACTTTTCAAAGCTGGCCCTCAGCCTAAAAGCCATAAAGTTATGACATAAAATATTTCAACCACCACTGCAAAGTGACCCGCCATGAAATTAAATTCATTATGCACCCGATACGAACTAGAACTACCTTATTATATATGCATTAATTTTACCCTCCACTCTATTTTACCTCTGTTTTTATTTTACGAGGATTTATAACGCAAGCTAAATATTTTTGGGGCGGAAAATATTTTTTCATGGAACATTGTAATTTTGGTTTTGGTTTTTATTTTTTTTATTTGCCTCTGTGATATGATACGAAATTGGGAAAGCTTTTTAAAATGAGATATTTTTAGCTACCCGTCATTTTTATAACATTTATATTCATAGAATTAATATAACCATTTTTTTATACCTTTACGCTGTTTCTTATATAGCAGGGTAGGCGGAGTTAACGTAAAATTAAGCCACTCGGTTCCCCACATATAGGACAATTTTCGAGACATTGGATATTGAATGGCGGAACTTAACGCCGCAGTTTGTCTTGTTACAAGAGTGAGAAAATGAAAATAATTCATTCAACCGAGTGGGACTCGAACCAACAGTCAATGTAATAGCTTAATTTTATGCTTTTATCTAAGAATATTTAAGTTTAGACACATTCAAAAATAGTGATTAACTACAGTGGAGTTGAAGCTATCGTTTTTTTACGTTGAACCTTGAAATGAAATGTAAACTTGACATTTTCATTTTAAAAACTGACTAAACGTGAATTGGACTTTGGCGATAGGGTTCTGTATTTTTAAAATTTTAAATGTGTGATTTCACACCTAAAAAAATTTTTTTTTTAAAATTTATATAAATGTTAAGGTAGCGGGATTTCAACTCGCGCCTCTTGTTAATCGTCAATATTTTGTTTTAGAATATGAAAAGAAACTATTTAGCATTCCATGGATACAACGTGCGCGCCATCGTTGCAAGGTGAGGAGCTCAGAGCATTGTCTGGGAATTGCCCAAAGAAAGGCTTAAAAAATCCTGTTTAAAAATTCCTCCTTCAGAGTCTAACCTCCTCTTGTAGAATGTGTCAATCTATATAACATACTCGTATGGTTGTGGATTCTATACCTACGGTTAAATGTAAAATGTAAACTATATGTAATAAGATCTTTAGTTTCTGCGAATAAACACATTAAATGAAACCTTTAAGCCGCATTGATCACGTTCTTGGTACTAAATACTACCGTAAAAAAATCTCTAAAAATGATTTTTCTATAAAATACATATACCTAGATTTAATAAAAAAATATATATTAAACAAATACTCACGCAGTAAGCAAGATGCCCACCGAAGAGAACGACATAGCACCAATCGCCCAAGCGGAGTCAGGTCGTAAATACGCTTCAGGTATCGATTTGCATTCAGTGCGAGTGTGATCGGGGAGTGTTCCCCGAGGGCAGACAATGCACGTTGTTTCCGATTCTGGTGAACGGATCTGTGACAAAAGTTTTATTAAGGTATAAACACATACCGTTGTTGTGGGTTCGATCATCACTCGAGGAAATTAAATATTTATTTTAAGTTTCATTCTCGTTTGTTTGCTCTGGTGGTAGAGGCAAAGCGCGGCGTTGAATTCCGCCACTCAACAGGAACAGAATGTTTTAATACCCATGTTTCCTCTGCCTACTCTGCTGTGTGCGGGATACAGCGTGAAGCTAATTTGATTTAGATTTTTTCTCATATTAGATGTCCGTTTGATTGTAAACTCGAGAGTTATGGGTTCGGTTTTCATTTGGGGGAATAAATTGTATTTTCCAGGCTTTAGAAAAAAGAAAAAGCGCGGTATTGAGTTTCGTCATTTATGTGTCAAAGATTTAACTTTCTCCCCTATTTTGTGCGCAACGAAATGTCTTAACACTAGATTCTCTCAGCGAACCCTGCTTTATGTTTGACACAGCGTGAAATAAAAAAAAAATATTCATAAGAAAATTTAAAAAAAACCTCCAAATCTACAACAATTTTATAAATAACAGGCTTAACTATGTTAATTCATCTATATTATAAATTAATAATTCAACTTTACCTAGCTATCGTCGTCTAAGAGTATACTCAATTTTGAGTACATAATGAAAGCTGCCAATGGCAAAGATATTCAGTTAAGATGAACCTCTTGAATCTATGGAGATCTTCTCAAACAAGGGTTTCGTAATAGTAGTCTGTAGTTCAATGAATATTAATGTGTTGAATGGTGTATGTTTTGACAGGTGAAATTTGGGGTCAGTTATAGTGTCATGGATAGAGGTCATCTGACTGTCAAGGCGATGGTTGTAAGTTTGATTCTCACGTGGAGGAAGTCAAGTCCTGCCACTTAACAGGCAATGTTTTGAACAAAGATTCGGCGGAAGTTGTTGAACGGAGGGTTTTAACACTTTGTTTTTTCTAGCCACCCTATTATATTTGGGATACAGCGTGAAGCTAACAAAAAAACAAGCACAGAACCTCAACTCGCTTTGTACTTAAGAGCTGATTTCATTAAGAGGGTTAGTTTAGAAATTACTATTAAACAATGCAGATAATTTTAATCATCCGACCCCGAGATATGGTTGTGTAATTTAATTTTAGGGGTTAACAATATTATTAATTGAATTAAGAAAATTATATTTTACCTATTATTTATTACTGACAGTAAAATATTGCGTAGTAATTGGTGGAAACCCCGGTGGTCAACCCCGCGCTTTCTCGTGATACCAGAGGTAGGAAATGAAAATATCTTCTTCTATTGGAAATCGAACCCATAATCGTCGCGTTTAGTTAAACGCTGTGCCACTACGACACTACGGCTTCCTGTTTTTGCCTCCAATATTTTGGAAAATATTTTGGGAATATAATATTTTGGTTCATAAAATTATGACCGTAGGAAGGTCATCTAAAATGGGAGGTCATGGGGAAGAAGTATGAACAAAAATATAGCTGTTGGTTTCTCCGTTCCTATCTGTTTTCTCTGCTAAAGATATCATGTGTTAATAAAAAATATCTTTACCTCATATTGGGTACAATTGAAACAATGCCAGCAGCAACTTTCGCCTTCCACGTATTGCTTCGCTTGTCCTAATTCACATTCCGCGCTGCATACAGACTCTGGAGGTCTACGTTGACCCCACTTGAACTGGATATCTGTTGAAAAGAACGTTAACTTTAGTTATGGAGGCCAAGGTTATAGGTTCAATTTCGAATGGAGTGGATTATTTAGTATCATTTGAAATAATTCATATTCAATGGAATTTTTTTTCACGGGTGGACATCAATCAATTAATCTGTCTTTTTACAAAAGCATTAAAAAAAATCACTCCCTCGAGGAATTGAACGCACAGCATATAATGAACAGAACAGGAGGATAAAAGTGTTAAGTAGAACAAGCGACGCTAAATACAGCTTCTAAAGTCTTTTCGATGACATTTCCTTTCCACGTGCTAATCTAACTTCAGTCGAATGAATAGGCGACGATTAAGCAAGTACGCTACGCTTTAGAACGTTTTCTTCTTATGAAATTGTATTGTTTATTCGATATATATATATATTTTATGACGTGACGTGAAGCCTAGTGTAAATGCGTGTAAATGCGTTTTGACTCGAGTAAATAAATAATTTTCATTTTGCAGCTTCATGCTGAATCCCGCACATAGCA
>FASU01033457.1:0-12372 GCA_001486225.1 Heliconius pardalinus sergestus
TGCACTTTTTTTTTTTTGGTTATTTTGTTTTTCATTTTTTTTTCACTTTTTTGACATGTCCAAGTAAATGTTAAGCATTTTTATGGAATAAAGATATTTTGACTTTGACTTTGACTTAACTTCTACAATTGTAGCATTAAAAGATGTTCTTTTAATAAATTAGTTGGTTGGACCATATTTAAGTAAGGCTACTTTGGTAGAAATAATTTTCGCACGCAAGCGAAGCGAACTCCCACGATGATTATACTAAATAATATGTGCAGCAAATCACACACTCCGAAATGAGGCATAAAATGTTAGAGGAGGCTTGGGAACGAGACAGGCGTGCGTAATTACCCGTCGAGAATGTGGTCGGTCCTGCGGCCGGGCAGCCTCCGACCGCGTCTAAACTAGGAATAAAGTGCTCATGTCGCAACCTTAACTCATTAATTACGTCTGGAAACTGAGTTCTCGTGCTGGTGGTGCTAGCACATACTCTATAGTGAGCTATGAAAGGAGAAAATTGACTTGAAGTTTAAAATATTACTATGTTGGTAGCATCCTAGTCTTAATTGAACTTTTTTAATTTTTTTATTGCATTAGATATTTACATTTTAATAATCGGGTTTAATTAGTTTTCAACAGCGTGATAAGTGATACATTTTCTAAAATAGCTCCTTCAGTGATCACGTACTCGCACTTATCTCAAGTTTTTTTCTTAAAGCAGTGTTGTCTGAACAAAGAGTGTTGAAGTGCTCCTCGGGGCATCTATTAAACAGACAGGAATCGTTTCCCACAGCCCGCTCTCGGCTCGTCACGGAATCAATATCGTCTTTTATTTTATGAAACGTGCTCCACATACACACATACACGCACACACAACACACACAGGCACATGTTATCGTACAAGTGCCGCCTCCCCCCAGCACCCCCACCCGCGCCGTCTACGACTGTAAGGCACGAGACTAAGTGAACAAATATGAAGAAGATTCCGATAATTAAAGTGGAATTTGTTCTTAGCTGCCCGTATTTATTCGTTCTGCCTACTAAATCTTGTAGCGTTTAATTAAAATCTATTTTCTTTCTTAATATTAGTTTGCTATTAAATTAATTAATTTGAATTCTTAATGAGAATACGATATTTATATTTTATTTGAAAAGAAACTATATTTTAATGTGTAAGCATATAGGTAATTAAATAACGGCGTTCTACTTAGAAAAAACCGGGACCAACTATTATTAGCATTATATAAGTATATAGTATTATATAAATAGTTGTTTTGTAAACACATTTATTAAATTATACTAATATATACATAAATATATAGTAAAGGAACAGCACATGTCAAGTGTACAGCTATTCATTGACATTTTTACGAGTAGAAACTTCAAACCTTTACGCCAATTAAAATAGTTTAGTATTTTTTGTGGAACGCGAGACGGATGCAGAGTTACATTTGGGTCAGGAGCGAAGATTAATTAGGTTCAAACTAAGAAGCGGCTTGTTGATGCTAGTGTAAATATACTGAGTAAAATGTGTTTATTAGAGTACGAGAGCTCTCGCGCTGGCTGCGCAGATCTTAAAATGTAAACAGTGCTGTGTTAATTGCTGCAGTGTTATTGTGCAGTACTTTACTACGTGCAGGCAGGGAACCTGAATTTTTTGTATAATAAAATACACGTTACAGGAACCTGGTATAATCCTTTACAATAAAGGTACTTCTTTTATTACAAAATAAAGATTTCTCTTATTTTACAAAGTTCTTTATGCTCAAATAAAATAATATTGTAATAGAAATTCATAATTTTTTTTTCTTTTATTCTCTTTGGGTATATAACACGCAGAAGATTCTAAATTTACATAAATACACCTCGATTTTGATACGCGAAACAAAACGTAGATGACATTCTGTCTGTCTTTATGTAGGAAGTTATTACTGGGTGGGCATAACAAATGTGATTTCAAACGCCGTTCAAAATGTAATCATGACTGAGATTAAAATAATATACTGGTTTTTAATTTTTTTTTTATTCCTTTTACTATAAATATTTCTTGAAATATTGGCCCTTGGGCCTAAGAAGTCATTTTATTAAATATTCCTATATTGGTAACAACAAAAACTCTATATAAAATCTTCTAAGTTAGCGTAAGGGCTTTGTTGCTTATTAATTAATTGAGTAATCGATTTTATTGATCGTCAAATCTAATGTTGTTTATGAAACTTCAATTCAATATATATAAAAAATATATTATTAAAATAATTTTATTATTTAAATATATATACTAAAGTGAAATATAAAAAAAATCTTATCATATCTATATACATTTAGCTTTATCCTATGTAGATAAAATTAACTCGTATAAACATGGTATTCATACGGCACGTACCGTACGTATAGCGGTTGCAAGTTCAAGTGCAAGAAGCATCGGGTCAGATATGCGTCTATCCATGCGATGGGAACGTTCTTGCTTCCTGCTTGCCTTATAAGAGCAGCAACTTGAACACAGGTTTTACTGATCTCTTAGAACTGACAGGCTGAATCGAGAGATGAATATTTGTTGTTGACAGCCTAAAAACAAATACTATAACTATATTAGTTAATAAAGTAAATAGTAGCAAATAGTGCTTATATATTTGAGAAATATGTATATTTAAAATAAAATTTTATAAGATCTGACAAAAACCAACGATTTACAAGTTACAAGAAAACTTTTTAAAGTGATTCAATTTTGATTTCCTTTAAAAGATGTTCCCAAATCGAGTGTCCTCCTAACTTGAAGGAAATTTACTTCGTACCATCTCGACGAGTAGCGCTCCGGGGACCGAACAAAGTTCAGTCGCAAGGGCTTTAAATTCCCTAATGTTTGTCAAAACATACTTAAACCTGTCACGAAGCGCTTAAATCAATTTGTTATACAGGTACAAAAGTTGGGATATATATATATTTGTATGTCTGTTTTTCTGTCACTTGTTATATATCTACTACAATCTACTACTGTATAGGAGTATCTTGTAAAACGCGTTCGATACTGATTTAAAAACCCATATGGAAATCTCCAGAGCTATTTTGTATTCTTATTTCGATCCTCGTGGGATAATTCATATCCACATGCTTAAATTTGAATAATTTAATCCCAATCTATTTGTGTTAGAAATCTGTTTTATGTAAAATTTAACCGGTGACAAAAGAAATGAGTTACAATTAACAATAAATCATGAATGTTTATTAAATTTTTTTGTAATCGTAAATAAAATTTTCAAAAAAGGGGTAACGAGTTTTGAAAATAAACATTTCAACGATAAAGGGTGCACGCCCGTCGTATTTGTCCTCAACAAAGTGTGGGGGTAATTGTTTGACATGCAAAGCACTGAGATCAACAGCCGTCTCTCCGCCGTAAAAGGGAGCGCCGGGAGAGATGTACTATATCGTACACGCAATACCCTACTTACCTTACATCAAATATGAATTCACCATTTGTAGTGACTCACGCATAAGTAGTGACATTTGTTTTTTACTTTGCATTTGTAAAACCTAAGGCCTGTTTCGTGTCGTATGTATGAAATTCCGTGTATTCATAGAAGGTAGGAATAGAGAGTATAGGGGAGAAGTATAGGGGAGAAGAAGAGAAATAGTGGCTTGAAAGAGCCAGTTTACTAAACAGAGCAAATAATATAGTTTAAATAGAAGAATAAATTGAGATTTTTTTGTCAAATAGTTATTTATTTGTTAAACTAGGTTAAAAAGTGGGAAAAAGCGTTAAAAAAATTAATTAAATTATCGATTTAAAATGTGTGTAATTTGATTCTTTCACAATATTTTGGCATTGAAAGAGCCAAAAGCCAAAAGCCAAAAATATGCAAGAAGATAAACAGCGCATCATTTAGAAACGAAAAAAAACTCATCTATTTTTGCTACAACGTTTCCCGAATACAAAATATTTATTATTATTATTAATATAAAAATGAACGCACTTTAAAAAAAATCGCCGTTCACACTTCACCCAACACAATACATTCTTTGACAATAATTTTAACCGCATCACGTCATGTCGTACACGGGTGGAGCTCGGCTTTTCATTCGGTTGCGTCAAGTTACTTACAATATGCTGTCATTCGTACGATCCGCATTTTTTGTTCGATCGCCTAATAATTCGTCGAGCTTTTGTGGCACCTCGCGAGCACAAAAACTACAAAAGCTTAGGCATGGCAAGAGGCAAGGGTCGGGCGTCCACGGCCGAGGGACTCGCTCTCGCAGTCAGCCACTTGCTCCCGCCGGGTCTGGATGCGTGTGGCGGTGTCAGAGCTTAAAAACTGTGTATAAACACGAAACACGTTTCTTTTCACAGAATTAATTTAAATAAATAAATATGTTTACAATCATTAACAATTAATATAAATAAATAAAAGTGAAATCAATTTTTTTATAAAGAATGGACTATATATTCAAACGTTAGTGCAGTGATATAAATTAGCAGTGATGTTGTGTATGAAGACCGAAATATAGTTGTGCAGTGAACTGTTTATTGGTGAATACAGCGAGTGGGAGGATATGATGGAGGGGTTCAGCCCGGTTCCTCCACCGCTTCCGCGTCGCCAGCCCGTGAGGAACATCTATGCGGAACCCTTCGTGGATCCTAGGTAAGCTTGCACAGACTACCCTAAAGATGGTGCTTGTAGTCGTTTAATTTGTTATGGATACTGTAATTTATATCAAAACAGGTAAGTTAAGGAAGAAATGGTTTCAAATATACAATAGAGTTATATTATTTTTTATTTTGTAAAATTATTATTAATTTCATTTTTGTTTAATTAAGTTTTTGGAGATTTACAAGTACAGTTTTTTTATATACAAGATCCTAATGTAATATACGTTTATTTATATTAATTACACGTAACTCTAGTACTATGAATATTATAGTACACATTCACCATATAGCACAGTAAAACTGAACTCACGCGTCACACATTTACAATTCAGCTCATAAATCTCTCGTAAATCATAATATTATAGCGAAATAAGCGAATGAAAATCTGAATAAAAAAAGAAAATATCCTATTTGATGGACTAGCTGAATCAATTTTCCGCACTTGTTTACTTTGGGACCCCTACATTCTACCTTCCCCTTGTAGTTGAACTCTCTTGATACGGCTTTCCAAAGTAATAATAAACTGCCTGAAGCCAGAAAACATTTATTTCATATCGTACGACTGTGCAAACATGACGGAAGCCCCACAGTACTTATAGACCACAAAATTATTAAAGTAAGGTTTTACACGAAACTAATTCTGAGCTACGAGTACTTACGAGTATTCGGTGGTCCTGTGGGATTTGCGTGGTTAAGGGCAACGGAAAAGTCTTAAGGTTTTTGTTTTGGTAATTTCAATACATTTGGTAATTTCAATTTTAAATGGTTATGTGATCTTCTTAATAGTAGTCAATAATTTGAACTTTGTGGTATAGTAAGTAATATATAATACTAATAACATAAGATATCTTCTATCTACATTAAATCTTTGAAGTAAATTGTAACATACAGTTACAAAAAAACAAAACTAAGTAAACAAGCATTTTTATTTAAGTTCTTCTTAACTGTTTTTATTAAGACAAAAAGTAATAAAATTCTACATCAGCTCAATTCTGAGCTGTGCCAATATTATATTTTATTTATGTATATAAATATCTGTGTTAATGGTCCACTAGACACTGTCTCGGCGGATGTGCAGTTCTACATGGTATCTCGTAAATCATATTTTTATATTTGGCGCACGTTTGGACATAACACAGAGAGGCAGTTACCACCACCTGCGGCGCTACAATTGTCACTTTTCCCCCATTTCTTAATATATAATATAATATATTTATCGTAGATTCATATATAAAAAGGAATTTAAAAAGAAATTGGTTCAATTTTAATTGAAAATAATGAAATCAGATGCAAAAAGTTCAATAAAACCTCTGTTTTTTGACTTTTGCTTTCAAATACAAGAAGAGTAAATAAATTATTTGAATTCTTTGAAATTTATGCAAAGTAAGGATGTTTATATTCATGTTACCTTAATGAAACTTTGTTATGTAATTTTGAATAAATAATAGTAGTAACAGTGCAATAATAAGATTCAAGAAACGTTAAGAATATATATATTTATCAGCTTTACATTGTATCCCGCATGTAAAGGTAGACAGAGGAAACTTAATGTTGAGACACTCCACTCTCCATTTTGAGAGGATAAAAGAAACTAAAAGCCGTACTTGGCCTCGACAACACAGCGAAGAGATGAAATATTAAAAATATTAATTTATTTCCTCGAGCAGAAATCGAACTCAAAAACTGCCACGTATACACACCACCTATACCATTGCGGTACAACCGTCCACAATCTAAGAATAAACGTGCGTGTAGAGAAGCTTAATTTATTATTAGCTTTTATAATGACAGCAATTTGACATGGTACAGTGATGATCGATAACGGAAATTGTGTCTGAGGTCGTATTCCCTGTGTGAAGAATGTAATTTCCTTTACAATGTGTTAACAAGGAATGAATACAAGCTCAAAGCATGTGACGGTTAAGTGCACGCAACAATAGCGGACAGATAGCATCGAGGGTGCCCCTCCAGCCGTTTCCAACGAAGCGAATTCGTCTTACCCTGTTTTTGTGTATTTATCGATGGAAATTTAATCCCTAATTAATACTAAATTTCTAATATATATAAATTAGGAAATCCTTTTAAAAATGAATTATAGAATAATATACCTTTTACTTTATTTGTAAGCTAAATCATAACAAACGTTTAGATATTGAAATCTGGACCATTTCGTCCGTTTTCGACCTTCGAAGACATACTGTCTTCTGAATATTGTCTCTCATCATCAAATATCTGACGGTTCAAACGGAAGTTCATTCGAGCAAGAAATCATTTCCATAGAGCCCGGACAGCGCAAACACCGTTCACACATCAAAGTCCAATACAAACCTCAAACTTAGTTAATATAGCGTTTGGCTGATCGGTCGCCACACCAACGTTTCCTTCTATTTAATTTGTTCAAAGATTCAAACACAGTCTCTAACCTAATTAAAATGATCAATCTCGACGAAAATAGTACTTCCTTCTGTTTATTTTTTTTTTATTAATGTTCCATATTATAAACATATTACTATTTAACATTACTAAATATTAAATATTTTTTTAGTTATATTATTTATTAATGAATTTAAGCTATTTTTAACAAACACAATTATAACTTAACCCTACTTTAGGTAAGGTATAATAGTTTCTTAGAACACACTGTTAGATTGTTTTAAATTCCAAATCCACCTCTTATTAATAAATCAAATAATTAGAGGAAACGCCTCATCAAAACGTTCAGTGTGCCCCGATCGCGGCATATGAAAGGGGCACTCGGAGAGCCGCGTACTAACCGCTCCAGCTCGTCCAGGAAATTCAATTATCTTCTTTCAACGTTAATACATCCATAATATCGACACAATCATTTCATTAAATTGAATCTTCGTGCTTGGTGCTTCAATCGTTCATAATTGATCTGGTTAAATGAACCAATTACATGACCTCACTCACGTACTTACGTCTGCTATCTATCTCTCGAAATGTAATCTTGAAATTTGTTCTCACGATGTCGTCTTTAAATAAACATACAAAATCAATATAACACAATAGGAAATATTTATTTATTTCGTATTATATATTTAGAAAGGATAATCCAGATTTAGCTTTAACAATGCCACAGTCACGAGCTCGGACGTAAATCTCTTTGGAAGACATCAATCGACATCCTGCGTTCCTGCTAAGTTCCAATATTATGTATGTAAAAGTTCCTGTCACCAACAATCCTTAATGCTCCAAGTTCTCCCTGACGGATTTTGTAAACATACTACTTTTATTTTGAATAATTTATTCGGATTGCTAAGGCTTAGAATACAATGACGCGGCCATAACAGTTTCCGTTTTGAATAAGAGATGCCTATTGTCTCTATACAATATTGATTGACTTGGTGTTCCATTATTTGTAGACAAATATGGTATAATAGTGAAGGGAGAGAGGTAAAAATAAAGCTAATTATCATTTCTTTGCCCCAAGTATAATTATAGTACGTTTATTATTATAATTATAAGAAAATTGTAATTGTTCTTTATTAATTGTATTCCAAATGGTGGAAGAAATGTTTCGATTTATTATTTATCAATAGTATTATTATGAACCATATCAATTTTATCAGTTTATTCGTAGAAATATATGAAAAGCTTCAGACCATCACATATTTTATTTCATCATACACAAAGAACTCGCTATACGTATTTCGTCAATCTCGACTAGTGCACTAGATGATGATGATGATGAAAATATAAAATTTAAGTTAAGAAAAATAATTTTTGTATTGAAATAGTTAACTAAACAGACCACACAGGATGATTCCATTTGACTCAGTTCAACTTTCAAGAGATAACAAACGTCTGCTCCAAGCTGCACTTATCTAAACACTCACCACCTCACTCACAATACACAAACAGCGCCCTAACTCACTTTTTACCACGAAACGCCTTTTCTTTTTACCCTTTAGGACTTCGCGGTACCGCAAGCTTTGCGTGTTGAATGCCTTTGTTTGTGCCCGGAAATTCATACATTTTACCGCAGTGTAGGTACGGTTAAAGGAAGATACATAAGTTAACAGCGGAATGTCTTTTTGGGTTCATTTACGACACAAGAGCACTTTACCCGTAAAACGAGAAATGGAATAGATACGAGCTGCCAATAGGTCAGTAATAAACTGAATTTTAAACGGAGCACACATTACGGCCTAAGATATTATATCAGGAATATAAAAAAACTATTAAGCCGAGTACCTAAGAAAAATAAAAGCAGACGATTCTTTCTAATAAACGTTTTGGTCTTGTCTAAGGTACACGTCACCACACGTGACCAACGAATGGCTCGCCCTACAGACCCTAAATTCAGAGGCGTAAGTATCAAAGACAGCGTCGAGCCAGATATCTACGAAGGTTACCAAACATTACCATAACTCTAGCCGAACGACGCATATACGTAATTAGAGTCTTCAGTAATACCAAACAGTCGAGATCCATTAATCCCCTTTCATTTTGAAGGGTTATGCCGTCGAGTCGTGCATCAAGTATTATTATTATACTCTACAGTAGATCCCGATATGTTTTCGTTTAGTAGTTTTAAAAAAGACTTGTGAAATGTACGAGTTTATTTTACCGATTCATTATTCACGTAGAAGCTAATACGAATGCAAATATAAAAAATATAATGATGACGTTATTTTTCTTTATTTAGATTTAGTTCTATCATATCTTTTTTAAGTATTTTTTTATTAATTCTGCTATTAAAATATTCATATTAATTTCTCATTAAAGTAGCTTTATAGTCTTCTTATATCCATTAAAATAGTTTTATATTTTTTCAAGTATACGCTAAGTATAAAAAGCAATATAATTCGTAACTGGCCGAGTACTTAATAAGTTTCATTTAAAATTGCTTTGACCTTTAATATATTTTTAATTGTGCCTACGGTGTAAAGATATAGTTGAACTAAGATAACATAAAGAAAACATATTTATTTTAGAAAAGTTAGAATAAGATTATAATATACCATCTAAAGTTATTTTAATTTGATTTTTTATTAATATTTATATTTAAAAATATATTTAACTTTAAATTTTTAATTTTCAACTATCTTTCTCACTAACTAGTGTAACAGTCGTTTAATATGTAAATGCTCATCTCACTAGTGATGCCAGCTTAGCAATTCAATCGATCTGGAAAGAAAAACCAATGACCCAATACTCTACCATTCGCTTGCGTCGGTCAACCGTAAAACGATGCTCTATGCAGCTTAAGTCCGATCAAATGGTTCCCTTAAGTACACGCATATACTCGTACCTAGTAGAATAAACTACTTACACAGTTTTCTAGAATTCTTGTAACTTAAAATTGATAATTATCCTAGTATTATAATGTTTGTTTTAAAAAGGATATAAAATCTACCCACATTTTTCAAAATAATAGTAATTTATCTTATACGATAGTTCTAATTCAGTAAATTGCGAATCGCTCAAATTGTGCAGTATAATTCCGAAACCGAAACCGACCGTGTTTAATTCATAAAATACTACGCGTAGAATTGTCTTTTTAATAAATTTCACGGATCATAAGTAAGTATGGGCCAAAATGGAGATGAAACGAAAATTCAATGTATTTCAATTCATGAGGGGACCTCCCGAATCTGCGGAACAAAGTTAATGTACTGCAACCATGTCTTCGTGCCCCATTTCTCTCCGTTTGGTTTTTCGACCTATTTTATACGGCTCTATGTACCCTATCGTTATAAAAGCTGGACTGAAATAAAAATAGTTACTTAAAAACAACAATTTTTGTATTTCTCTTTGTCTTATAGTTTCGTAATATATTAACTGCATGTTTTCATTATTGACAAAATTTTCTTTAAATAGTTATTTTCTGGCTATGTTTTTATCTCGTCTGGGTGTCTTCTACATTCTAATACGCTCGCAATACTTGTGGGACCGAGAAGCAAGAATTCCCCAATCTGATATGAGAAATGGGGGTAGATGTGATAAAATTTTTCAATCAGACTACCGAAAAATATTTACAGTGTAACCCGAGGCAAAAGAAAGGACAATATTGTGGAAGGATGCGAGCAGAGGCCCGCGGCGACGGCACGGGCCTTCCGCTTCTTTGTACCGATGTCGAAATAATATTGAACCCGGGGTGAAATACGACCGGCCGGGGGCTCGCTTGCGAAACCGTTTTTCCGTTTCGCTGAACAATAGCAGGCTTTTAGTTAAGATCTGCGTTGCGCACCCAGAACGACGCCAGTAGCGATGGCTATCTCAAATGATTCCTTCAGTTACGTATATAATAATTGAGGCCAGGCCAGCTGTGTGCTTGACCCCCACTAAAGGAATTGAAATTTTTATTTAAATTTGTATTTCTTTTTATTTTAATTTCTCTGCTCTACTATCGAGGCAAAGCGCGGCATTGATTCCTGCCACTCAACAGCGAAAAAACCGGGAAACAAAGAGTCTTAACACTAGGTTCCCTCTGCCTATCCTGTTGTGTGCGGGATACAACGTGAAGCTGATTTTTATTTTCTTTTGTAATAATAACTACCGTCTGTTACGAACTAAAATGTAAGGACCAATAAATTTAATACTAAACCAGACTTTGCAAATGCGAAACTTTCTACGTAGGTTTCATATTAAATTGTAAGCCACGCCATTCTTGCAGAACGAATTACAGTGCTAAATTTACGTCAATTTAGTATTAGATACGTATAGTACCTAGTAATATCTTTCAATGACAAGTTTATAATAAGAGGTTATCGTTATCGCCGTTTGCAGTTAGAAATGGAAATTAGACATATATTCCATAGTATTCAGTGCCTAGTCCCTACGCGGCGTTGCTAATGGAAAATTGTTTATCTCTATCGGATTTCTGCGCGTGAGCACGGTTATTTACGCGCGGGTCCCCGCGGACTGGCGGACGGTAATTGGCTGCTTATTCAGTCATTCCCATTCATTCTGTTGATAGTAGGTGGCTGTGCTGCAAGCGCTGTGAATTGTAGTAAGCTTGTTAGATATCACAGCAGGAGATTATCTTAAAATGTCATAAGTATCTAATAAATTAAGTCTGTCACAGTTAATGTATGTTGTGCGCCCACTAGTAGGCTTATGTAGGCTAAATATTGAATGTGATCTTTCTTGCAATAATCCTTAATTTATTAAATGCAAAATTTTATGGATTACTAAAAGGGAACCTAGTATTAAGATTTTTCTTCCCATTTTCCGCTGAATTTTCGAAATATTACACATTGAGTGGCGTAACTCAACGCCGCTTTTTGCTTTATTGTGATACATGAAAACATTAAATAATTAACTCGCTCGAATGAATATATACACACATCTGTTGCGTTTAAAAATAGGTACATACTGAGACCATTTTCATACAATTTCTTGTAATATACAAAAAAAACAATCATCTCAAACATCATCAGTCTGTTCGAATGGCACAGCCAAAATATTTTAACAATTTCCACCTCAGCAATAACTCATAAGAGCTTCCGCCGCGAGATAAGTATTTCTAGGAGAACGATGTTTGTTAAATATATTCGTGTGTGCGAACTCGCAGTGCGAGGGGCACTCTCCCATTCATGAATCAACTTCACCATTACCTAACAGAACCGGAGGCGACTAAAACAAACACCACGCTATGAGGGTTATTAATAAGAGAAACGGGTTCAACGATTCCGAGAGTGCTGGATTTAAATCGTAATATCTTGCATCTTGGATTGCGCTAAATACGAATTTATCGTCTTTCATGTATCGCATTCTAT
>FASU01033466.1:0-21641 GCA_001486225.1 Heliconius pardalinus sergestus
TTTTTCTTTAAGTTTTATTTGTGTTGTTCTTTCTATATATTTCTTTTATGTGTGCAATAAAGTATATTCTATTCTATTCTATTCTATTCTAATTAATTCCTCAGTAGGGACCGTACACCATTCACCACAATCTGGCACTGGCCAATCTGTTTGATTCAAGATGGCTTCATATTTGCAGTATTTGGAAGATACTATAAATATAAGTTAGTACTAAATACAAATTACATAATTTATTTAAATTTTAAATAGATTATCCAAGCAATATTCATATATTACAGTTTCCAAATAATACTTACAGATTCTTTGCAAATAAAACATGTTGCGAATCTAAATTCTTTATCCCTCTGGACTTTGCATTCAAATTGCCTGTGTTCAGTTGATCCACATTTAAAGCACAGCCCTTCAGCTGCATCTACACCAGGTAAGTTTGATTTCAAATCTGGACAATCTGATAAGTTATGGCCACCCTTCCTACAGTTATAGCAAACATCTCTTTTGATCCTAGCTAAAGCTTTTTCTGCTCTCCGTCTTTCTAACTTCATTGTCCTCTGTACCTCACTTTTAGGTATACCTTTCTTTATCATATTTTTTTTCAATTCATCTAATCTTTCAGCATCTCTCTTCATTATAGGAAAACCATCATACCTCACGAGTTCAACCTCTTTGCTATTTATAATAAGATGAAAGCTTGTATCATTTATGGGCTTTCTACGATTTGGTTGTTCATTTCTATTAAATTTCTTCTTTTCGTTTTTAGTGACCTGTTTTAGATCTTTATGATTGTTATTTTTAATTGTGTTACTGGCAGAAGTATCATCGGCTGCATTATGTTCAACTTTGGAATTTTCAATGTTTGAATTTTCAGCATTAGAAGTTTCTAACGATTTCTTGGACTTCTTAGCTTTCTTGTGCTTCTTCTTTTCTTTCTTTGGTGATTCTTCTTGATCATTCGTTAGACTATTAAGCTCATTGTTCTGAGGAATTTCTTTATTCTTCTTTTTCTTTTGTGGTGGTTTTGGATTTATTTCTTTTTCTGCATCATCTCCTACATTACTAATTTCATTTGCTTCTGATTCATTTAATTTTAAATTGTTTTTATTTTTCTTACTTTTATTTTTTTCTACCTTACCATTTGTAATACATACTTTTTTAGTATCATTATTTATTGCCTCTTGTGTATCATTATTTGTGTCTGCCTTTTCTTTATTTTTTTTATTTTTCTGTTTTGTGTCCATAATAGGTTTTTTGTTAGGTTGTGATTCTGGAAATTCACACCAAGTTGCCGTTCTTTTTTGGACTCTATGTTCTTTCAGAAAATTATTATAATTGTCAATTCTCTGTTGTTCCGCCTGGTAAAAAAACACTAGTAAGTAACAGTAGTAATACATATATACATACAAAGATATATTTTAAAGATCTTCGAAGCTAACATTATGTTTATAACAGACACATACCTCTTCGCGTTTTTTAGCTTCTTCATTATCTTGCTTTGCTCTCAGCATATGTTCTTTCATTACCTCCCATGGTGTACTATCTTCAGGAGCTTTTAGGTTAGAAGCTTTGGATCCTTTGGCCCTCGCAAATCGAGTCATTTTTATTTTTCGAATAAATTAATTATATTGCATATAACTATAAGTATCATTTATTAAAAGGAGCAAATAAATACAGGTATTATTTATTAAACTAGTTCAAAAAACAATACAAAGTCGTGATCGTGAAGTATTTGACATTTGACATGTGTTTGTTATGGACCACAGATAAAACTGTCAGACAGAAAAAAAAAACGGATACACGTCGCTGAAGTATAGGTAAAGTCCAAGAATGTTTTAAACCTCTGTAATAATTTCTAGAGCTCCGATTAAAAAACGATCTATAACTGTAATCACATAATAAATGACACTGGTCACTACAGACCAAAAAATCAATAAGTTAAGAATATTTTATATATATTGCCTCGAAATAGGCGTTTTTTGCGATATAAACGACCATATCTTATTTAGCAAATTCGATTTTTTCAGGAAATCAAGGGATCGTAGATCAGAGTATATAGTTTAAATTTTAACTCAATATCTCCTAGCGTTACTGAGATAAATGTTCTTGACTGACAGACAGACGAAAGGACGGACGGAGAACAAAGTGGTCTTATAATAGTCCCTTTTTCCTTAAAAGATACGAAACACTAAAAAGTATGAAATAATATAATTATTATACAAATTTATAGCAATATAATAAAAAAACATCAAAAACCGTCCCGTCTCTACTGAGTGAATCACAAAGTATTGCCACACAGACAAAATTACAAAGATCATATTTTGGCTTCTGTTGCTTACATTAAACTCTCTAGAAGTATTTTTTTAGTTTAATTTATGATGCATAGATTTGTATACAATATCTATAAAAAGAATATATAAGAGCTATGATTAAAGGAAATTTATTACTAACAAAACAACTAACAAATATGTTAAGATTTCTTTTTATTTGAAGTTAACTTTTCTTCTATTAATTTAACCCAGTTTTCATACTGTTCATTATCTTCTTCTTCTATTTCATCACAAAATTTATCAATATCTTCCTCTTTAACTTCATCGTCTTCACTTTGATTTGATTGTTCTTTTCTTAGTTCCGATTCACCAGTATTACCTTGTGTATTTTTAATTTTATCCTTTTTACTGTTACTTTTTTGTACAGATTTATTTCTCGCCGCGTTAGGTAAGATGTCCTCTGTCTGTTGTTCTGGATTACCGTCTTCATCAAATATTATCTTCTTAGGCTTATTGCTTGGCATAGTGTCATTTTTTAGCTCACTTTTATTTTGTGTATTTCTAGTTCTTTTTGATTTAGAGTGCTCAATGTTAGTTAATTCACCTTTACTTCGTTTCCCCATGTTACTGTAATAAAAAATATTTATTAAAACTTTTCTCTTAATCTGGGCCCAAACTAGGCAAATGGTTTGTTCTTATTTAATATAATAACGAAATTATACCACTACGGCGTCGTATCAGTAAAAAAAATATAAAATTTTAAACATCGTCACAAATTTTACGTTTTATGACTTCTTTAAAGTTTTCTCTAAATAAGAACAATAAAAAATAATATTGTTAATGGCATACGTTTTCCGATAGCTAAAAAGGTAAATCGTATGGCGTTCCGTACTCTGTGACTACCGCGTTAATAAAAAAAAAGATAGGATAATTATTAACATTACTAGACAGATTTATATTCTAACATTGGAATGTTTTAGTCCATTAATAGATTATAAATGAACATGAAAATCCACATGTACGCGTTATACTACTCATTACTCATTAACGATCACAAGACTAAGCTTGTCTATTTTAAACTGATTTATCATATTATATTAAATCAGCTTCAAGCTGCATCCCACATACAGTAGGGTAGACAGAGGGAACCTTGTGTTAAAACACTCCGTTTTCCATTTTGTTGAGTGGCGGAACTCAACGCCGCTATTTTATCTTGATGCCAGAACGAAGCATTGATAATATTAAGATATTAAATAATTCATTTCCCCGAGTGGGAATCGAACCCACAACTGTCGCGTTACAGTATCACTCTCTTATTGTGTGCCTGCGCCGCTACGGAATCATTTTTTATTTATTTATTGTATATTAGAATCAAATTATTATTGAGATATTTGAACTGTAAAAACATTTGAACATGAATTTTAATACGACAAAGAAAAATCGTAGAAGTGGTGGTAGTGTATGTATAGTGTATACATGTATACTTATATGTATAGTTATATAGAGCATGAATTGTTGAGGCCGTCGTGGCGCAGAGGCACAAGCAAGCGACTGTAAACGCGACGTTCTGGATTCGATTACCACTCAGTGAAAAAGAAATAAAAATAAATAAAATTAACAAGCTAGATACATAAAACTCTATAGTTACTCTATAGTACACATAAAGGAAATAAAGCATTTTACAAGGATAAATAAATTACTTTAACATATAGTACCTACGTGCAGTTGCACTTGCAAGTCACGTTATTTAATGATAGTAACAAAACTCATCGAATATCGTGAACATATTTTTAAATTAATAATTGTATTGTTATTAGATGCTTAAAAAAACATATTTTGGCTTAGTCAACGCATTTATCAAGATCTACAATAATAACCGCTCGTAGTCTGAAATATCTGGCATTCAGTCAATATTGCAATAGTGACGCTTGTTTCGATTTTTTTTGCCAATTCCATTTTGTTTAAGGTTCAATTAATAATTACACAACATTTTTTGAGCGTTATTACTATTGTAATAAAATATTGGCAACGACATTTTTTTTTTTATATTTTTATCTCACTGCCTGACCAAATTAGGTAGCTACCTTAGTTTTTTTTAGGTTCACTCTGATGTAGCGTGATGCCGCATGTATCAGGCAGAGTGAAACTTTACTCATAAAAACCACTTTCGCTACTCACTTTCTGCCGAATTGCCGCTTTACCAGAGCGGAGAAATGAAAATATGTATTTAATATATTAAATATTATTTTTATTATTATTATTTATTCTCTTCAGTCCAGTAAGTACTCAATGTTTTTTTTAATAAATAATACCACATTCCAATTAAATGTGTTTGATACACTGCACAATGCAGAGGTCATAAAAAACGATAAGTTACGTTTATTTTAAAACATATTTTATGTTAATCAATGACAGTCGTGGCAAGCGAGTAATTACCTACTATTTCAACTTAAAAAGTAAACATTTTACATAATTTTAACATATAAGAACGAGTTGGAAAGTTTAAGCGTTATTTATACCTATTTAATCTCCTTTATATAATGCTTTAAAAACATTATCGAAGATTAGAAACCAGTTGATTCTTATATTATCAAGTATATTAAAAAGTTTAATTGTATTAAAGAGATAAATAAATAGTCGTAAGAAAATGTTGTACATATTATATTTTTTTCTTACAATAAATAAAAAAACCCATATCTATTATCTACGTACAAATGGACTTACTCGTTTGTAAATTTAAGTGGTGTGACGTAAAGAAAATTGTATTAAATTTTATGAAATACTTATTTCCATTTATACATATTTCATAACTATATTATACAAAAGTGCAAATTGAAATAGAATTTGCGTATATTTTAGTAAAAAAAAAAAATACTGTACGCGCAAAAAAATAACTTCATTTAAATAACAGCAACTGTTTACATTAAACAAATAAACGAATTAGTTAAAGAAAATTGTGTTTAAATGTGCACAAGGCTATCTGGTTCACATCAACTTAATATATTTTAGTTTGTTATCATTAGAACGTAAAGACAAGTGTTATTTATTTACTTTAACCATAATAACTTTTTCAATTACAGTCAGATAAACGTATCGTATACTCGCGAGATATCAAATAGCTCTTTTACGTAATACGCGAGCGGCGCGACCGAGCGGGCGCAGTGCCACCAGCGACCGAGCGACCGCCACCCGCCTCCCGCTTCTCTCTTATTGCACCGCGACACGCGAATACCGCAGTGATTGAAACATCCTTGGCGTTAACTATCGTAGACGCGAGTGATTTTTCTGTTTAAATTGTTAATTACAACGTTTTAACGTCTACAAAATGACAGAAAAACAATACATACTAGGAATGGACATTGGTACTACTTCAGTAAAAGTTTGTGTGTACGATCCCGATACCAAAGAGTTAGTTGCTAAACAAAATAAAGACACCGCGGCAAATATTCCTAGTGACCAAGGAATTGAAGGGAACAAGCAGGATGTTCCAAAAATAGTATCTGCCGTGCACTACTGCGTGTCGAGGCTACCTCGCGACGTTCTGCGCCATGTTAAAAGAATTGGAGTTTGCGGTCAGATGCATGGAGTCGTTTTATGGAACAATCGGTAATGTTTGTTGTGACATCATATTTAGTTGTTTTGGCGTTTGTTATCAGTCTAATTATAAATATCGTTATTTACAGAGCGTGGGAGAAAGTCGAAAAAGATGGTGTTGTTATTCGTTTTGAAGCATCTAGAGAAAAAATGTCCGCATTGTACACATGGCAAGATACAAGATGCAAGCCAGAATTTTTGGACACTTTACCAAAACCTGATTCCCACCTGCAGTGTTATTCTGGATATGGATGTGCTACACTTTTGTGGATGTTAAAAAACAAACCAGAAAAGCTTAAAAATTTCACATGTTCAGCAACTGTACAAGATTTTGTAGTGGCCATGCTTTGTGATCTTGAAAATCCTATTATATCAGACCAGAATGCTGCAAGTTGGGGTTATTTCAATACAGAAACAAATGAATGGAATATTGATATTTTGAAATCAATAGATTTTCCAATAAATCTATTGCCAAAAATAGTGAAGAGTGGAGAAATGGGAGGAAAATTATGCAGTTCCTGGAATGGGATTCCTGAAGGAACACCTGTGGGTGTTGCCATGGGTGACTTACAATGTTCTATTCTCGCGACATTAGAAAGTAAACAAGATGCTGTTTTGAATATATCTACCTCGGCTCAACTTGCTATTGTTGTTGATAAGATTTGTGATTTAGGTTGTAAGACTATTGAACATTTGCCATATTTTAACAACACTTATTTAGTTGTAGCAGCATCATTGAATGGAGGGAATGTATTGGCTACATTTGTAAAAATGCTTCAGCAGTGGATGTTAGAATTTGGATTTCCAATTCCGCAATCTAAAGTCTGGGAAAAATTAATAGCTCTTGGCTTAGATGCCCCAGAAGGTACAAACATGCATATAATTCCTCAACTGTTAGGTGAACGACATGCACCTACAGCAAAAGCTTCTGTTGAAAATATTGACTTATCAAATATTCAATTAGGTCATGTATTTAGGTGTTTATGTGATAGTTTAATTGATAATTTACATAATATGATGCCTAAACAAATTTTACAAAATGCAAACATAAAAAGAATTGTTGGTAATGGGTCTGGTTTATCTAGAAATGCTGTACTACAGAGGGCCACAGAGCATTATTATAGCTTACCATTGGAATTTTCATCAGGAGGTGACGCTGCCAAAGGGGCAGCTGTAGCCGTTTTAAATTTTACAGAATTTTAATGTATAAAGGCATTTACAATTATAAAATTCATATACATGAATGCATTTATAAATTTCCTATATTTATATGTATACTATTATAAAATAATAATTGATAATATGAATTTCTGATACAAGCTATAAATGCTCGAAATTTACTTTTAATTTTATCAATTGTATAAAAATATGCTTGCAGCATTGGAACTAGAAATCATTATATTTAAATTTAAAATTTAAACTGTTCCTATTACTCTACCTTCAATACTTCATAAATAATATAATCTGCTTTTATTTTGTTGTTTTATTTCAACGTCACCGTGCTGGCGCAGCGGCGCAAGGATGTGACTGTAACGCGACGGTTGTCGGTTCGATCCCCACTCGAGGGAATGAAATATTTATTAACGTTTATATTTCTATTTCTTCGCTATGGTGGCAAGGCAAAGCGCGGCGTTAAGTTCTGCCACTCAACAAGCAATGTCTCCAGAATACGGCAGAAAGTGGGGAACGGGGTTCGTGGGTTCCCTCTGCCTACCCTGCTGTGTGTGGGATACAGCGTGAAGCTGATTTTATATTTATTTCAACGTCGAAAATAAAAATTATAAAATACTATAAGGGTTTGGTTAGTTGTGTAAAAGTAACCAAATACTATGTAAATACCTGTATTATGTATGTGATGATTTTCTTATCGTAACATATGTGTAAATTATGGCAAATTAATGGAGATAGCGATCAGAAATATAGAAATTTCGTATTTAAAACCACCCCACCGTATATCAAGCAATTCCACACGACACTGACAGTGACAACCAGGGAACATATACTAGTGACAAATTTATCTGTTCTATTCTGTTTCTTATTTTATGGCTTTTCGGCGTTCCAGTGGAGCAGATTCCCTAATGTCACGTAGAATGGAGATTGGTCAATTACAAATAAGGAAAGTTCCACATAAAAAACTGAATAAAACGCATACAGTGGAAAATCTAATTGTATTATAATCTCTCTACTACTATCTCTCTCATCTACTGGATTATAATCCAGCACCTGAAAAAATCAACACAAACTGTATACAATAAAACATAAATATAAAGTGTTAGTGACAAATTTATCTTTACAAATGTGTAAAAGCTTATAACTATAATAACTACGTAATATATTTTTCTATTTTTAACGATCACTATAAACATAATATAGCTTAAAAATATTTTAGATCAAAATTGATTATACAAAGAAATATAATTATATTTGCACGGGTACCGTATAAAATAGTCAGAAAAGCGGAATCGGAAAAGTATCAGCTGTAGTAAAGAAATAAAAATATCTCTTATCAAAAAGTGTCTGTTGTGTTTATCAAGCTACTAACCGTAATAGAAAATATTCAAAGTTTTAGTTGTTATGTCATTAAAAAAAAATCTTGTATCGTACGTAAATTGAACACATATAATCATTGAACATAATATATAATCTTGATATAATCGATTAAAAAAATCTTCGGCTACATGTGTCAAAATGACAAACTTGCTTGGAAGTTAGAAATAGCGGAATTGTCAAGTTTCAAGTATACACATAACCCAATTTCAAACAGAATTGGGTTTTGGTGTTAGTTTAGCATTGCTAACATAAATCATTCAAATTAATGTATAATATGTTCGCGTAACAATATTTCTAATTATATAAAATAATGAAGTATATAAAACTTTAACATAATTTTTACTATTCTAATTATTACGTTATTTTTATAAAATTTACGTCGAAAGCTATTTTTTATTGCATCCAATATGGAAAACATGAAAAAATCAGATGACGTGGATAGTCCAACAGCTGACGGAAACTTATTGCAACCTCCAAAACACAACAGCATTCCAACACGAAATCCTCTGATGAAAGTGCGTACTTATGTGTTGGCACTACGACCATGGTCCCTAAGTGGAAGCTTATTACCGACGTTACTGGGTGCTGCACTAGCGTATCGTCTTCCTGGAGATAGTGGATTCAGCTGGGTTACATTACTGTTGACACTTTGTACAGTTGTTCCTGTTCATGGAGCTGGAAACGTTGTAAATACGTACTTCGATTTTGTAAAAGGAATAGACAATCGAAAATCAGATGACAGGACGCTAGTTGATCATATTTTAAGCATTGATGAAGTTGTATCTTTGGGAGCTTTACTTTATATGGCTGGATGTGCATTTTTTGTGTTGCTTGTTATAATGTCACCAGCTAGAATGGAGCATTTGGCATTAGTATATTTTGGTGGTCTATCTTCATCATTTCTATATACAGGAGGAATTGGCTTAAAATATATTGCTCTTGGTGATATAATGGTTCTAGTTATATTTGGACCTGTGTCTGTTGTGTTTGCTTTTCTTGCACAGACAGGGAGGGTTGATTGGCCAATTTTCTACTATGCCATACCATTGGCGTTAAACACTGAGGCTATTTTACATAGTAATAATACAAGGGATCTGGAAGCAGACAGTAAGGCAGAAATTGTGACATTAGCTATCTTAGTAGGTAAAACAGCATCACATTTGTTATATGCTTTTCTTTTGTTTACTCCATATATCATGTTTGTTGTTGCATCTGTTCGCTGTTCTTTATGGTTTTTATTGCCATTGCTTACATTACCAAGAGCTTTTGAAATTGAAAGAAGATTTAGACGTCCAGAAACTATGCAGTATGTTCCAAGACAAACTGCAAGACTTAATTTCTATTTTGGTATGTTATATATGATATCCTGTTTATTTGCAAATAAACTGCCTTTCTTGTTAAGATAGTTGGAAAGTTGTGTATTCTATGTTGAATATTATGTACTTAAGGAGCTTGCAAATTCTAATTAATGTTATTGCATTTGTTTTGATTTAAGATGTTCATGAAATTTTATATATAATATATATTTGATAAACATTACAAAGTTTTATATGTTTAGATTGGTCTACAATTTTTTTTCAGAATTGGAAGCTCAAACTAATTAAATGCAATTGATAGATCTTATGTAAACTTTAGACTGATAATGTAATACAAATTGTGACAATGGCAGTTATTTTTTTTTATATATTGTTAATTAAGTTGAACTTGTATCTTTCTTTAGAAGATTAAAAGAAATATTTATTAAATGTTTATAATAATTTGGTGTCGACAAGAACATATCAAAAAGTTGAGGATTGAACTCTGTTACAGGATGTTATTTATCAAGATACATACTACAGACTTGATGAAGGTTACTGATAACTAAACTTAGCTTGGCTTTTTATACAAATGCAAAGTAGTCTTACTTAGGAGGAAAATAAATATTATGCATATTTCAAGTTACTTCAATTCAAAGAAATTTTATTTGTCATTGATATGTGTCTCCACTATACAATATCTCATTAACTGGCTACCTCATGAATAAGCGACAGTATGCATAATTTTATCACTTTTGCTTATTAAATATGTATCTGACAATAACTAAACGATAAACATTACTTAAGTTTTAATATACATAGAAAATAAATACTAAAACATAACTTTTAGTTTTATTATATTAATCAATTCTATGGTAACAAATTTTAGGCAATAATGCAGTTTTTTTATATTTCATTCAAAAAATATATTCAATTTAAATCTGATTGAAGCCAATTATTTCAGACAGTTTGGAAATGACAATAAACACATTTTCATATTTATTATACTTTATTGACATCAACATAAGAGTTATTACAATCTTTATTACATAAGTATAAGAATAAAATTATAATACAATGAGACCATGAATTTTCAAAGAAATATATAATTTAGGAATGCCTGATCTGTAACAACTAAATCATTAAAGTTGGCAGTGACAGGATAAATTTTCTATTTAAAAAATTCATTTTTTTGGCCTAATATATTAGTATTGGAGATTCCCGACGACTTTCTATATCCGACCAATATTTTTTTATATAAGAATAGCAAATATGTTCACTATTACCAATAAATGTACTTAACTGATTAAGTTTCTGATATACAAATGCATGAATATTGAATATTATTAGCTAAGAATTCTATCCAAGATATTATTATCCACGGCAGCTATTAATAGAGGAACATAATCACATCATCGACCATGAGAAATTATTCAAAAAAATAACTAACAAGAAATTAAATTTAATCACTATGTGCAAATTATTATATACTAAATCGATAAAATAAATTCATATTAATTTTTCATGAAAATAAAGTCTTTAACATTCCATTATATCCTACTTGTGATATATTATTATATATTATGTATTACCATTAGTCGCACTATTGAATATTGCAAAACGTAATGGATTTACGAATTTACGATTATCGGAATACAGAGGCGGACGATTATTTATGATTTATTAAAAATACTTATTCGCACTAGAGAGGGCTTTATATCGAGTGTTGACGATAGCTGCCAGTTTTAATTACTAATGAAAAATATTTCTGTAATTGATATGGGGCACTTGCTTTACTTATGAGTATCTTTTTTAAAATAATTACAGACTTTGTGCGGTGCACGAATATAGATATGCAAAACAATCAAACATTTATGAATAACATAACATATCTATTAATCGTCAACCTCTGCCCCAGAGAGTACAAAATCTTTGAAATAAATTCACACATTGCACTTCAAAGATGTAAATATATCTTATAGGTATAATGTATACCACATTAGGCCCCCTTTACTTTAGTAAAAAACAAGTCACATTCGAGTCGGACTCACTCACCCAGGGTTCTATATCAATTTCATAGTTCTAGGTCAACAGGCAGTATAACTTATAAAAAGTTTACAAGGTTATGATTGCAGGAATATGCACTAATTTTGAATGAAATGGACTATAATTATAAGCTTGTAATACTTTTTTTCTGTGACACACCCAATAAATTTCCAATTTCATATATTTTCTCCCAAATTGAGAAAAGAAGTAACATTTTTTCAATAATTATAAATAAAACGTGAACTACGTCAATTTCGAAACTACAGATCTTAAAGTTTGAGCACACAAAATTGATTTGTTTTACATATTAGTATTGGTGTTATCCTAATATTTTTCATTTCATTTTCATTTTCTATATTTATATTTTAGATATTCATAAAATTGAACAATTTTATTTAATAAAACTTAAAAGGATTGACTACAAAGTTATTAATTGTTGAATTACTTGAATGAACACACAAATTTACAGTACAGTAGGCATGAGCTGCATAGCTCGTGTTGTAAGTGAAGTTTCAAAACCAAGACAGCTTATCTTTTAATGAAGACTTAATTTTTTAGGAAACAATATATTTTGAATAAAAATCAATTGTCCCTTGTCAAATAAGTTGTAATACTCGTACATATCAACATACAAAGAATAATGTCTCATACAAGTGGACAATAGTCCGTTGATCGCTGGCAATATCCAGACATTGTATATGTCAAACATTATATACATCAGACTTTGTGATGGCTTAAACGTTTATGACGTTGATTTTTTTTCGCGTTGCCACTGTAGTATCCTTTCTTTTAGTTCACTTGCTGAAAAAAAAAAAATTACAATTATAATACCTGATTATTTTATAAAATATTAACAATACCTGATTATATCTAAATTAATATGTAAGTAATTATTAAAATCAAGATAATTACAGAAAAAAAATGATGATACCTACTGGGGGTAACGAATTTCATTTCTTTGCTTTGACAAGACAAATGGCGGCTTTGAGTTGCACCATTCAAGACGCAATGTCTCGAAAATTGGATATTGTCCGTGAGGCACGAAATGGTCTTAATACTGGGTTCCTTCTGCTTACCTCGGTACATGCGAGATAAAAAATTCGTAACAATAAAAAAAAAGTAATATTACCGGGGCGCAGTTGGTCCTCTGTTAGCCGTTGTCTATTGAAAGGATCCGTGGCGCTGTTCAGCAAGTGTCGCAGGATTACTGATCGATCCATAATCTGTTGATAAAACAAAAAAAAATGTTAAAATATTATATATTTTATATTTATTCTTAGCTTAAAATATAATGTTTGTAAAAAAAGATTATGACTATAGGTGACTGGTAGTATATTTAAACAAAATACTTGTGGGTCTGATCGCATTTGAGTCATGATTGTAATTGATATGACATGAACATTTTTTTATTTCGCCACTTTGGTATGAATACACACATGGGCGGGGTAAACTTACCGGTAAAAACGCTATGTCCTAAAACTAGACAGAGAGTGGAGAACAGAGTTTTAAGGTTTTTTATCCTTACGTCATTTTGTGCATATAGCAATAAATGGATTAAAGCCATTTATTTCAATTTAATTATTGTCCGCCCAATTTTTGGGTATGGCGAAACCCGCGCAACAAGATAAACTTATTACCAGACCGAGGAGATCCAAGTAATTCATTCTCCATTAGTGGGAATCGAACCCACAAACATCGTTTACACCTAGTGGCACGGCCTCGGATGCTTGTTTTATATTTACCTTTCCAGAGGGTAGAAAAACTGGATCTGTCATCAACGTGTCCATGAGTGGGTCTCTAAACTCCTCTGGGGCGTCTGCGTATTCGTCGCTCTTTTGTTGATTTGTTACTATAACAAGAAATAATATTAAATAATTGTTTTTATCAGCGGGTTTATCCTCAAATAGCTAAAAGCTGTGTTGATAAATATATTTAAAATACTAGAAGTAACTCTACCCACAGTTAACGTGAGTTACATTGAAACAATAAATGTATAGTAATGTAGCCTCAATAGCCTTCGTCGATTGATGGACTATCCAGAATAAAGATTTTTTTTCAACTCGTAGCAGTATTTGATAAGATTAGAGCATTGAACCAAACAAGAATTTGTCTATCCGTAAAAAAATTAAGTTTTACTTGAAGCTATTTTTTATGTTACAATAAGTTACAAGAATAGAAAATATTTTGAGTAAAACTATAATTGTATTCATAACTTTTATTGCATATTGTTTTCCCCCCTTTCCAGAAATATTATAAACCTCACCTTTTCAGAATTATTTATAGTACGACGACTTAGTTTTACGACGATATATAATTAACATCACCAGTTACGTACTATTACTATAAAATAACATTATAGAATAAATAATTTAGAATAAAATAAATTAGCTTATTTATAAATAGAATTATTAACCATAAAATGTTATGTAACAAATAGTATTTTTTTTATAAAATAACTCACAAGCAATCTGATAGGCATTGTCCGCGAGTGCTTTAAAGCGCTCGATTTCTGAAGACGTTTTAATGCAGGACTTGGCGAGACGTAGCGCTGCTTCCTCAAATAGCTCCTTGCGGAAAGATCTCTGTGGTACACAAAGTTAAATAGTGAGCAATTGGATATTTTTAGAAGCCCGAAGTAGCACAGGGCACGCATTGTGTTCTGCTAATCAAAACGCGTGTATCGAAGTGTCTTAATGGGAACGGAGTGTTTTCATACTAGGTTCCCTCTGCCCATCCTGCTATGTGTAGGATGAGACAAAAAAATATTTTTCAACTTAACAACGTATTTATAAACAGGTGTCACGCTGAAATCCATTTTGTGATTGAGAGTGTGAGTTGATATATAATCTATGAATTAAAACGGTATCTAAAGGTCAATTTCACAATTTCAAGTAATAGATACGAGCCTAACGACTCCAGGGTAGCCAGAGAAAATCTTGCGTTTCGTTCTTCACTTTCCGTCCGACTTTAATTAGTGAACATCACGACCGAGCTTTTCTTAGCAGAGCCAGGAAAAGAAAATATATTTTTTCCCCCAGCAGGAATCGAACCCAGACCTATTGCGATTAGAGTTAAACACAGTTGCACTGTAGGCAGTCTCATGGATAGTTAACAGTGGTAGTATTAAACATCACATACATAAAGAAATTTAAGGATAATATTTTTAAAAGAAAAAAAAGGTCATATCCTACCAATGTTATCCTATTATAAACCTTAAAATATGCAATAAAGAATTTTAAAGTTAAAATTAGATTTGTAATTCTTTAAAAATGAAATTAGAAATAATAAGAAATTCACCTACATAACTGAAATACGTAATTGAAATGAAATAAGAAATAATATGAAAATCAGCTACATAACATGTACATAAAAACTACAAAAAATGTAACCTCGTCCGTGGCTAGCGCGGCGTGGAACTGCGGTGAGTCTAAATGCAGGTAGATGTCCACGAGCTGGCTCAGAAGCCGCCGTGGCTCCCATCCATACATTTCTGGTCGTCGAACCTGAACGAATTACAATATAACATTAAATAAAATGCCGTCGCAGGGTTGTAAAGGCAGCGATTGTGAGTTCAATTCCCACTCGAGGTAATAAATATTTTTATTTCCTTGATCTAATAACAAGACAAAGCGCGGCGTTAAGTTTCGCCCCTCAACATGCAATGTCCTGAAATTATGGAGGAAGTTAGGGGATGGAGTGTTTAACATTAGGTTCTTTCTGTCTGTTGTATGCGGTAAAAAACACACACTCTGTCACTCACACTTGTCTCACATATTAGTAGGGTAGTTAAATGAGTAATCTGTTACGCTGTTTGACTGCAAAAAAAAACCATCACAAATAAAAAAAAATAACGAATATACCTTAAGATTATTGCACTTTGGTCCACACAGTTGTTGTAAATTAAAATTGAGCATTGACGCCAATCTGTCAACGAGCTCCGGTCGCAGGAACGGTTCCTTTATATCCACTGTGAGGTACTGCAGCATATCCACGGTCTCACGGGCCAGGGTCAGGTAGGAGCGACACTGTCTTTCATCCTGAGCGAGGACTCGGGCTCGAGTACTGGTACTGCCTGAGGCCTCCGCTTCTTGTGCTTCGTGGATGCGTTTCAGGTACTGTGGGGTTTACATGCTAATGAGGTAATAAGATAGGTGAATTTTCGTATTACTAACTTTCAAAATGAATGCAACAACTTGCATAGTGCATGAGGCTTGCATAGCCATTATTTCAAATGAATCGAATACAAGGATTGCAATATTATACTCTTAATATTTTTATGGACTTTTCATAATTTATTGTTGTACATACATACAAAATTTAAGTAATACTTTGTAAAGATGTTTAAAAATACAACCTAGTAATGTAACACATAAAATTAAAAAAATATATATTATAATTCAAATATAGAAACTAAAATAATCATACCGTAAGACATTCATCAAGTAGGAATGTAGTATCGTTCATGAGCATGTTAATGAATTTCACGAATTGCCGCCCTGAACGAGATTCTTTGATGATTGCCTGAAAAAGAAAACAACAGATTATAAATAATTTGAAAGTATTAATTGTCTAACATTATAGTTTGTAAGTTTGTCAGAAATTTCTTGTTCATATCGGCGTTTGTAAATTTTCCCCAATAATCGGGACATTGCTTGTTGAGTGGCGGAATTCAATGAAGCGGTTTATCTTGTAACCAGAACAAGGTAATGAAAATAACTCATTTCCCCGAATAAGAAACGAACCCACAATTGTCTCGTTTTCAGTCTGACGCTGTGCAAACTATCTATTACTAAATAAGTATTTGCGTAAATAGAAATCAATCTTGACGAGATACAGAGAAATTGCATTTCCAAATTGGAAAATATTGCAACACTCCTCACTCAGAATTCAAAATATCGCGTGTAGTCTGTTGGAACTCAACGCTGCGACATGCCAGACTGTCCCCAAGTGGGGATCGAAGCATCGAAAATGCATCGAAAATTAGAAGTATATACCATCCACATACCTGTTTATGTATCGGCCTCTCCCACATACTCTTAAGAATTATACTAATATGGAATCTAATAGTGAACTTGTCGTAGAACTCAGTACTTTGTCCAGTCGTCTCAATATCCGTGTAGAACTTCATCAAAGCACTGGGCAGAGCGGTCTGAGACATCGGATGGTCCATGAATTTTTCATATACTGCGTCGTTCTTCAGTTTGATAGGTAAAGAAAGATTTATCACAAATAACACTTCTACTATTTTCGCGACTAGATATGGATTCTTGATGATGTGGGAATTGCATACGGCGCTCAACAACCATGTGATGATAGGATCTTCTATATAGTAAGCCACTATCTGAGGGACATATCTGTAATTTGGATAAGTATACTTTATTAAAAGAAAATAATTAAGAAAATATATTTTAATAGCTTCACACTATATCCCACTTATAGAGGAGCCGGCACAGGGGGAACCTATAGTTATGACACTCCTTTCCCCACCTTCTGCCCAATTTTGAAAACATTGTATTTTGATCGAAAACCAAAGACCTCATCGTTGCATATTGGTTGTGTAACAGAACTTAATGCTGCAATTTATCTTGTACCGAAATATGCTTTCATTTTGAATTTATGTACTCAACTATTTTATAAATATTTAATTAATTTTATTAAATTTCTAACTGTAAATGATACGGTCATGGGTTCTATTTTCATTAGAGGGAATGATTTATTTATATTTCCTCGATTTAATAACAAGACAAAACGCGACGATGAGTTTCACTACGCCACACAATAGTTGGTGGAGTTGGTGCGGAATTCTTTTCTGAGCTATTTGCAGGGGGAGAGAAGAAACGGTTCCAGTGCCGAAACGTGTCCTCTGAATGTTTTTTCGTCCATGGCTATGAGCACGTCCTTGTGGTAGGCGGAGGCCCTATAGTTGTGTCCCTTGAGACTGGGAAGATAGGGAAGCAAGGTAGGAAGAGCTATGTGTAGTTTGAGCAATCAACCCAGCACGGTGAAACCCCTGATTACTCAGAGGAGGTCCGGCTTATGCGACCAACGACCGAAGCTGAAATCAGGAATCGGAAAGGAGAATGTGTCCTTGAGAATATTTCTATCTCTTTATTCTATAATATGCGTGTTACAGCGTAAAAGTACTTAAAAATAATAAAGTTGCTATATAAAGAGGAGCACTCACTGGACAGCAAACAGCATGAACTCGGCCACGTCCTCCACGTACCACTCGGGTGTGGCGCGGAAGGCCTGCGCGGCGCGCCCAGCGCCCTCCGCCACCGACAGCTGCGTGGTCAGCAGCGCGCACACCGACGCGTAGAACTGCACCCCGCGGCGCATCAGCTCCGGGTCCAGGAGGGCTGTCTCCGCGCACTGCTTTGATCTGTTACGAGAATTTACATGGTATAAATTACATTCTATCACTATGTTATAAGGCAATCGTGGCATTTTAGTCGCATCCTTGTGCCCCTGCCACGGTTGTGGGTTAGATTCCCACTAAGGGAAATGAAATATTTATAATTTTGTAATATTGGGTACACAATTATATAAAGTGAGAATTTTTTTATTTCTGTTTATTCTTACATTTTTGCATAAAAAATTTGGTATTAAAATTACCACAAATTATATTTTTATCTAGTATGAGGTAAGTCTATCCTTATATAGAATTATCTCTTTCTCTCTCACCCGCACACACGTGCAAATACACGCATGTACATACACCCATACAACATATTATATTTTATTGCACAAACGACTGAGTGAATAAATGAAAGACAATACGTTACCTGTGTAACCGTTTAATTTGTCTGCGCCACCGTCGCAACAACTCGCGGTTGCGTAAAGCTGAATAACTGTTACGCCATTGAGGCTCTGCCGCCATCAGTTCTTCTATCACTTTTTGCAAGTCACGGAACGCGCTGCGGACAGGGTTAATTTTATTATTATGTTATATATTTAAATAATTGATACTTGAGATAGTGGTATGAATTTACTGCAAGAGGGAAGAGTCTAAGCTTACGAATAACACATAGGTTGATCACAATCATTGAAATGTTGAATATTTATTGAAATCTTTAAGTATCTGTTTTACATCCAAAATAAAGATTTGTAGACAAGGTATACAATCTCGTGGTTTCTATTCATTTTTTCTCATCTCGGTATTGCATCTTGAACAGCAGAACTCAACGCCGCGCCGCCTTCTTGATAATAATAATACATTCCCCCGAATGTGAATCGATCCCACACTTACAACCGTCGTGTTGCAGTCACACGCTTCTGCCCCTACGCCACAATTGCCTGAACTACATGAGACCATTCTATTCATATTATGCTAAATATATTAAAACTTAAAAAGTAATACCGAATTCGTCGTTGATGCGTGTGAAGCGCAGGTATGAGCGCCACGTGGTGCATATGTAGTGTCAGGAACCAGCACACCGTTTGGAACTTTGCTTCGGGCCACGTGTGGTTCGGGTCGTTGTCTGTGGTTCATCGAATTTTAGTGTTAAAATTGTTGGATACATAGAAATGTTACAGACTTTATAAATGTAAAATACATGTGATAGTGCTCAGTGGAATGTTAATGATAAAATTATAGACGGATAAAACGGAAAATAAACTAACATCAGTGCTAAGTGGTATATCACTTAAAGATATTATAAGTTAAAATGAGAAAAAATTAAGTGGATTCGTTTAAAATCTATTTTACAAACTTTAACAAAATTAAATTATCCTATTAATTACAGACGATTACAGACAGTTCACACACAAAAAATAATAAGAAGAAATGAAAAAAAGAACACAAGCACATCTACAGCATATACTTACTAAGTTCATTAAGCCAAAACTCAGCTTCCAATGCGGTCAAACTGAGTCTCGTCTCGTCGCGCACGTTGATCCACGTGCCGGGCTGGAACGTGTAAAGCGGGTATACGCGCTCCAATTTGATACGCACAGATAGCAATTGTAGCACCGAACACACGTTCAACATGAAACCGTCACCTGTGAATAAAAATATTTTTATTAAGTATTGTTTCGTGGCGTCATCCTGTATCCCGCTCACAGCAGAATAGAGGAACCTAGTGTTAGGACACTCCGTTTAACATTTTCCACCGAATTCTGAAGGCATTGTGTGTTGAGAGGCGAACCTCATCGCCGCGCTTTATCTCGACACTAGAGCACTAGAGCAAAATGGAAATATGAAATATTTCATTTCCTAGAGTGGGGAATCGAAAACACAACCTATCGCGTTTACAGTCACATTTGCCTCTGCAAGAGGACTGGCCTCGATAATAATATTTGAAATGTAAGCTTCCTTTGACGGAAGCATATAACGGAAAACGACAGAACCTAGTGTTACGACAATCCATCTTTCCACCCTAATTTTCGGAATATTGTGTTTTCAGTACTCCAACTTTTACATTCTAATAAGCTTCGTTCGTTTCCATTCACTCAAAATTTTAAAAGTTTATATTATAGAGATGACGATTTTAAAACAAAATGTTATTCGAAATTATTCGAAAATCGAAGCGGTAAGCTGCTTTAGGACTTCTTTATTATTTACGTGTTTATCAAATTATAACAAATACAGAAACAAAATATAAAAACAATCATGTAGTAACAAATAAATTATAAATCTAATAATTAAGATTGTAACGAACGGAAATGTTGATAATTGTTCAAAATTGTTATATATTTATGATAACACTGTGATCTTGGAAAGCATATAAGTTGGAGGAACGCCAATACTAATCATTAAACGACGAGGTGAGCGACATTTATACGCAGTATCTATTTTAGAGAGTTATTAACAAAATATAATTTAACATCCAAACTTGTTATATTTTGTATATTTTTGAATTAATAAATTACAATCCTAAGTATATTTCTACTATTATAGTTAATAATACAAAAATTATCGTATTCTCAATATATTAATTGATAAAGTAATTAAAACATTGTAATGTTATATTTAGTATGTATAGCGACAGAATAACAAATCATTTTTGTTTTTATTTATTTTATTATTTCTTGAAAACTGTATCGTCCAGTCCGTCCGTCCAGATGTACGGAGATATGTTTATGCATCATAATATGTGCCATTGACCGCACTGACTCATCAACTAGTGAGAAATATTAGTGTTTCATAGCAAGTTAGGATTTATAATAAGATAATTGTTTTATTTTGCGGTTACGTATTTCCGCTATGATAAAAACGGTTCAATAGAGTTTTAACTTTTGAGTGGCACCTCTTCAAAAAATCTTTTGTTTTGCATTTTGTTGTTTGGAAAGAAAGCGTGCAAAAACGATTGCGCAGCTTTCGTGCGTTCCTTCGAAACAAACAAAACAAGTCAGAAATAACTTTGGCGGTATTTGATAACACCTGACACGAAAATGTACAAGGAAAACAATTTATAGGCGTTCCAAATACTGTTGTTGTTATTAAACTCTTTTTTTTAAATTATAATGACAACTCACTGCATTCTATACATCATTTTTCTATTTCCCTAAATTGAAAAACTGAAAGAAATGTATTACATAGAAATACTTATATTTAAAATCGGATATTTTGATATTATATTTTTTATATTACAATTAATTATTAAAACGCAAGAAAAATGAATTTGACTTAGTTAGATACATTTATTTCATAATAGAAAAATCTAATAACAAATAATACTAAATATATCCTTAAATATACAATAGTCCCTTGTGTAAAAAATATATTAAGATTTTTAAAAATATTTTGTAGTTTTCTCGCGCTAATAGCAATGTAGGCAGAGGGAACTTAATTATTTAAATAGTAACGACTCACTGACAGCGTTAACCGCCTGTACTAACTACACAATTATTTATTTTATCACCTGAATTACATTTTATGCCGCGTGATCCCGGC
>FASU01033521.1:0-14043 GCA_001486225.1 Heliconius pardalinus sergestus
GAACCTACAACCGTCGCGTTACAGTCACACCCTTATGGCGCTGCGCCACGAAGGTTTCTTAAAAAATAAATAAAAGTCATAATAATAAAAAAAATAAAAAATCAAGTGGCAAATATGTTTTTGCGAGTGAAAATTTCTTATATAATTCAAGTGCACGGGAGAATTCTCAGCAAGAAACCTTGTTACTTTCTTCACGTGTAAGCTTCCGCAGAACTTAGTTGCGCAGGTTTAGGTTTTAAATTTTAATCAAAGAGACTAACTATAATACGCGGTGTGCCTAGTAAAGAATTAAATGTGATAATTAAAGTAATATTAGTATATTATAAAGCTGAACAGTTTATTTGGTTGAATGCGCTAACCTCAGGAACTTTAAGTTTTCATTGAAAAAAAACATTTGCCTTGTAGTACAACTATTAACTAAGAATATATTCTGTGTTATTTTACGTTGATCGCAATTTTTTTTTACACGAGCGAACCCATATAAAAAGCTTATACTCTAAAATAGTAGAACTACAATAAATCTCTTTTTCACCGTCCGGCATTCACTTTGGTAAAAGGGGAAGTGGCAAATCCGAAATTCCTTGTCTCCTACGCCACTGGTTAGATTCGATTTAAAGTCTCATTTCAAACCTATGCACAAAATTTACTATAGTGAGATAGACTACAGTGCTCTTGAACAGTATTGGATTTAGAGCCAGTATTGAATACGTGATGGCGTAAATGTATAGTTTATACTTTTTTACTATTTTACTTGTTACCTTATTAGTTTTTCAGAACGATTTGTTTCATTTTAACTTTGATTTTGTCATGGTTATTGTGGGTTTGATTCGCACTCGAGGAATAATTATTTAACTGCTCTGGTAAATAAAAAAATAAACTATGGGGCAAATAGAAAGTAGTGGTAAGTCACTATTTTTCGGCTATTTACATTTAAAGACGTTGTGTCATAAACAAATTTTGCAAAAAAAAATACAATATAATATGTAAACATAACGTGTATCAGTGCCGCGTTTAATTCCATTACTAGCTCAAAACAATATCTCGATATCTCGCGGAAACCCGCAACAACGTCTCGAATTTAGTTTTCTACTCAATTTAGTTTTCTACTCAATTCATATATTTCATATAATTCATTTTTGCGGGATAAAGCGTGAAGCAGAAAATATACACAATTTGTCATTTAAAGCACCAACTGTACTAATGAATGTAGCATTGTAGTCTCATTGTGTTTCATTTTACTTGAAACGTAAATAAAATAATTATAATGAGATTTACTTCTCTGGCATACATTTACATAATGATAGATAGATAAATGTAGGTCAAGTTCGGTCGAAGCCGACGAAAGGAAAAGCTTTTAGTTTTATATACGTATAGAGAGTGAAGGATTTTTTAACTCTTAATGATAAAAGACTGCTATGAAAATCTAAAACTCGTGTTTTTTTTTCTTATGAAAATTCTAAGCTTATCTTTATTATTCATTTTTAGGATTTACGAAGTTTGTATTATAGTTTCCCAGAATGTGGATTACGCTTAATATATACAGAGGGGAACCTAGTGTTAAAACACTCCGCTCCTCACTTTCTAGAGACATTGTATGTTGACTGTCGGAACTTAACGCCGCGTTTTGCCTCAGCACCAGAGCGAACATATAAAAATATAGATTTAAATAAATGTTTCATTTCATGTAATGTTGAGTGGGGATTGAACCCACAACCAATCGCGTTCCAGTCACGCTTTGCGCCCCTACGCCACGTTTGGCCTCGAAGCTAATTCCATCCATCCATCAGCCTTTTAAGGTCCACTGCTGCTGCTGCTGTCCGAAGCTAATTATAGAAAAAAAAACAAAACAACACAATTCAAATTCAATATCTGCACAAATAACAAAGCCAGCATATATAACATACATACTTCCCAAATACAAAGTACACATTATTTATTCCAAAGCAACCCTTGTCCGTACCTACTAGAATCGAGTTACACGTCTCAATTTGTACGTAGTCCGAGCGGCGATGCTACCACAATGGGAGGCTATCAATCGTTCTCATACTTTACCTAGCATATAAATGTTTCCCTTTTTTCAACTTGCACTATTGTATATTGACGAAGTTGAGAGAAATACTTTTTTTTAGAAAAGTTTTATAAAGAAACGTGCAACGGTCCTGACCTAAACTATACCTGTTAAAAATAAATTGGCAGAGGCTTATTGAAATTCGGGGAATATTTTGATTAAATAAACAGCTTCACCCAAAATGGACAACCTAATATTTACTAAATACCATAAGATAATCACAAAAAAACAATCCAAATATAAAAAGACATTAAAAAAAAAATCTTTTTAGCTTTACGTTTTATCCCGCATATAGCAGGGTAGGCGGACCATCCCCCACTGACTAATTTTCGAGACATGAAGTGTTGAGTGGCGAAGTCAACGCCGCCATTTGTCTTGGGCGAAGAAATTACAATGCTTCGTTACCTTCGAGTGGGGATTGAACCCACTGCGCCACGACGACCAGAAACATATTTAGCAATAAAAAAATGACATAGCATTTGGAATATTTTTTTCAACATTTTATATCCCATGGGTTTCATCCCCTTGACGCCTCAACGCTACATCAAAGTGAAAGTGATCCGCACTTATCAACTGCTTTTTAGATTTATCTTTTGGAAATATTCAGTTACAAATATATATATTTCGTAGAAATAAATAAATATACTATAAAAATTTATATTTTACGTTCATTTAAAAAAGTAATTGTGTAAATATTAAATCATTCCTCATCATCACCATTGCAGATTCAATTTTTAGGATAAACGAACATAAATAAAAAAAAGATATAGATGTTTAGATAGGAACAAAGTTACTTAACCTTATTTAGGGTTTAGTACTGTAAAAGTATCTCTATTTTCGTTCAACTAAATGCGATGTTGGGCTCCAGCATTTACTACATAATATTACTAAACAAAATATCTTATCACTTCGTTCTTTTATTTAGCTTTACGCTATATCGCGCATATAGTAGGGCAGAGAGAACCTAGTGTTAGGACACTCCGTCCTGTACTTCCCGCCCTACTCCGAAACACACGCGCTCTAGTTTCATCTATCAAAAATAAAAAGGAGATAAAAAAGAATGAACATATATTTTAATAATACGTTCACGCACCGTTTCGCATTCCTCTGACATCGGAAACACGAGACATACCTACATAATATTTAGAAGGACGTGAGTATACCGTATAGTAATATTAAACCACTTGTTGACATTTCACAGGTATTTTTCTGGAATGTTTTTAATAGTGAACTGATTTGACTTATACGTTTAGACGTTGTAGTGGTACATTTGGATATGAGTTGTGGATTCAAATGCTAAATGGCACAATGTATACAAAATAATTACAGAATAAAGAGACCTCCTAGTATTAACTCCGCCTTCCGTCTCAATTTTCATTAAATGGCTGAACTCAACACCGCACTTTGCCTTATAAATGAAAAATGTATACTTTCACTATAAACATTTGTTCAAACGATTTGAATGAACAAACATAATGTACACATAATTTACTACCTGTTGTTTCACCAAACTAACATACAATAGTCTGGCAGGAACAATACAAATACGAGTATATGTGATCCACGTCGAGCTCAACTCGCGATGGCTGACAGAGAGAAATGTTAGTCGTTGGATACGCGAAGACGAAATATCGTATTGTGTATTTATTGATCTTCAAAAATATAAGTTTTAAGGCAGTTAAATATAAGTTTTTCAGTCAGAACTGTAATCTTTCTGGGTTCGGTTCTCACTTGAGGTGGTTTTTCCTTTTTTTGGCTCTGCTAATAAGACAAAGCGCGGCGTTGAGTACCGCCACTCGATATCATTGCACGCAGGTCTCGAAAATTGGGCGAAAACTGTGAGTGTGAGTGTCTTAACACTAGATTTCCTCTGTCAACTTTACTAAAAAAACCAAACTAAAAGAACAGTATAATATGCATAATTATGTAAAAATAAGCAAAAATCGATTAATTTACATATTATTTTCATTTTGATGCAAAAAAGAACCTACAACTAACCTAAAACACGACGAAATTAGATATACAAAATATAAAACAAAAGTTAGAACAAAAAAATCCAAAACTCGTCTGCGAGTCACGTTGGACTTTAATATTTTCTTACAAAATGCGTAATCCTTTATTTACCATTGCTTTTTAATATTCCGCGCGTAGTTAGAGCGTTATTTCATTAAAAATTTTAATGAGCGGACCCCGTTTTCGTTATGGCCTTAATAGCATTATAAAAGTGTGCCAGTTTAAGGTTCCGCTGTTGTGTATCACGCCTATTGATAAAAACAATTATATATTTATCACGTCTTGAACAGCGGGACTTAATGCCGTACTTATATAATTAGAATAAAAAAGTGATCACATAGATATTTAACAAAGTAACTATTGGATTAGATTTCCATATATGCGGGATACAGCGGGAAACTAAAAAAATCATCTAAATATATGAGGAAACATAACATTTTATACAAAAATAGTCATCATTTTGTTCCCTGAACACGTGCTCACGTCGTAGCTAGTTCAAAATGTCAAAGGCGAACAGATAGACACGTTCACGTTTTACTCTGGATATTATTTCATATGTTTACTGAAATAGCATTGAAACTTTTTTCTATATCCGTTTGTTAGTATTTATATAATATGTTGAATTTTATTCATTTAGTCTATAGTCGTTCATAAAAATTCAGCATAAAGATTTTCTACAAAAATATAAATAATATTTCTTGGTAAAAAATATATTTAGGATATATCTGAACTAAATTTAATAATAAGTTTTCTTAGATAATATAAAAAAAATTCTTAGTTGATTCCTTTCTCCAGTTTACGCCCATTTTTCGAGACATTGCGAGAACTCAAAGCCGCGCTTTATTGTTACCATAGCAAAAAATTAAACCCATAACCGTCGTACTTTGAGTCAAAAGCAATTGTCAAATTTTTTCCTTGTAACAGACATCTTATTTCATTTTAAAATACAAACAAAACTTAAGCAAAGTTCCACGATTAAACGTTTAACATTCCCACATACATTGTGACAACGCATCTCGTAGACGTCTACGCCACGCTACACCGCTACGCCGCGCCGCTACGGCAGCGTCGTATGGGTGGAGTAGAGTTTGTGGCATTGAAATTACCATTTGAAATGTACCTGTACCGTGAAATGTTTTAAGCCACTTGTGAAATTTACATGTTTAAGCTATATAAACTAATATTATAAAGTTAAAGATTTTGTTTGGTCGAATTGAAAATAATTTTTACATAAAGCGTAGTGATAAGTTCCACCATTTCATACAAAGAAGAAGTGTAAAGAGATTTAAAAAAAACATCCATTTCATTGTGACAGTATAATAAAATAGGTTGAACATGTGTATGTATATACATAAATACAATGTCAAGTTAGAATCCAAGAACGAAAGCGAAATACAATAAAGGAAAAAAAGAGGTTTTTACATATAATTGAATAAAATATTGGCCCAGAGTCGATATCAGCTGCGTTCCATGAATACTGATATTTATAACGCACAGACTGACGACAAATTTGGAACACAAAATACTTTTTTAAGAAAATGTATGCACATAATTATGTCGATTTGGAATCCAAATTAAAAATATGTTAATAAGAATGAAATACGAAAGTAAAAGTTATGAAACGTAAAATATTATATTAAAATATTTCTCGGCGTGACGCTGTATCCCGCACATAGTAGGTCAGAGATAACCTACTGTCAATATATTCCCATTTTACATTTTGCACCAGAATTCGAGACATTCTGTGTTGGAGGAAATCAACTCTTTACTTTGTCTTGTTAAAATAAGGGAAATGATTCATACCTCGATTGGGAATTAAGCTTACAACCATGTTAAAAGAGAAATGAAAGTCCCTCTATCTACCTTACTATAGGTAGATAGAGGGAACCTAGTGCTAAGACACTTAGTCTCCCAAGCACCGTCAAATTTTGAGATATATGTATCTTAATTATCTTTATATATTTAGTGTTGAGTTGCGGAACTCAGAGCCTTGTTTTGTTACGTTCACGTCAAGTAAAGTAATACTTCTTCTATCCTTTTAACTTTATATTTATACTATAAACTAAATAAACGCTGTAAAAACTAAAGATTTACAGCTTTTTAAATTTCCACGTGTAAACCTCGCTACATTTGTATCAGTCATAAAAGGCACTAATGGACAAAATAATTAGGTCGCCATTTGACGTGACTGTGTTTTTAAAATAAAGAAATTTGAAATACTTTTCATTGATATAAATTTTCTCAATAAAATATATTTTAAACATAGATTATTAATTCCCCCAATGTGTAGTAGTAATATACACACGATGTCAGTGAGTTCAATCATATTTGGATAATTTACATTTCTTCGCTCTAATATAGAGCAGTTGGCTTCATGAAATAAAGCGTTAAACAGTCAAAAAAAAGAAAAAAACTCATAAATAATTCAAGGCGACATAACCCTGAATGTTAATCCAAAGGACAATCACGTTGTATACAATCCTAAAGTTATCAAATATACGATAAGTATTCCATACAATACCACAAAATCCATGAATAAATAACAAAACGCAGCTTTCAATCGCGGTGCATGTGAGCCGTGAGGCATTATTTGAAACACGCGAGACCTATAACCTATAGCCTATAAATAATCAGAGACGGTATCGACGTTTGAGGGAATACTAAATCACTACAATTACTAGGAAATAGAGTCACGATAGGTCATCGTTATGTGCAGTTTAAAATAACATGTCTATTTAAAATGGATAATGTTAAATGGTTGCCCTTTAAGACGTATTACCTATGGATTATCCAATCCAAACTAAATAGTATTTTAATAATAATAAGGAAATATCATGAAATATTTATAAATTTATACATTACCAGCCTAAGTGTTTGTTAAAATGCGGCAATGGGTTCTGAGTGTAAGGGAGAGAACGGAATGTTTGACACTTCTCACTCTGTTTCTTGCTATTTGCGGGATACAAAGCGAAGCTAAGAAGTTCATGTTCACCTTTCACGCGTTTCCCTCGTTGTATATTTAAGGGCATTAAGCTCTGGGTGGGTTAATTATATAGCATAGACGCTTATATCCTTCGAGTGACTTTTATTACGCTTAAACCTACGCAAGTATCACCCGCTTATAGTCGAGCTCTCACTTACATACCTATATCAATATAAGGCAGTTTGCTGGCTGACCTTTACATAGTGCTCGTTATAGAAGATTGAAGCCTAGGTAGCTTTATAAGTTATCTAAAAAAGTTACAAAATAATAAAGTTCATAATTTACAATCTAAAACAAAACTTTTATAGCATTTCGACGAAACGGCAATTTTAAGACCATTGTACTGCGATTAGAGAGTCAAATATTCAGAAAAGTCATAACAACGTTTACTCGAAAATATAAAAAAATATATACAATGCCAACCTGAACCGCAAAAAGTTTTTTACCAAATTCCCAAAAAGGCACTTCTAATACGAGAACCACGAAGGCACTTCATTACAATTCATTTAATTTGTACCCTTCTACTACTATACGGTTTTGGTGTATCCTCATGCAAAATACAACTGTATTAACTTCGTTTTAAGATTCAAAATCGAAAAACAAAAACATAAATCCCATTCTATCTAACATTTCGAGAGAATCTAGCCTTTATTTTGTTACTTTAGAGTTGAAGTTCCTAAAAAAATTTTGGCGGGTAGTTGAATATTTTAAGGCAGAGTCGCGTGATGTTACTGCATTCGATGTGGGTTTGCATGGTACGGTCACGGAAGGTAACAAGCATCGGGGACACAAGTAGTGCTGTGATAAATAAAGCGAAACCGAAATATTTACAATATTGCCTCAAACCTGTCAAATGCAGGAAGCGAGACAGCTTTTTATATTGTAGCTTATAGCCAACGTCACGTTTAAAGGGGGAGTGGTTGTGATGGAAAATGAATGAAATACGAATTGGACTAATTTTTATTTTGTATATATATGGATAAAGTGATATTCGCGCAAATAGAATTGGAAAAATATTTAAACTTAAATTGTAACGCTACCTATAAATTGCAGAGTTTTTTAAAATTAATTTGAAAGTTAGTTTGATATCTTTAATTGTTGAATATTTTTTATACTAGTTGATGCCTAACATATATGAATCTTACTTTGAATATAAATATTATTGCTTAACATTTAATATACAAATATGAACCATAAAAAAAAGGAAATAGAAGATAGGTACAATTCCGTTTTATTCCCGCATAGCGGTGTAGGCAAAGACACCTTTTACGGGATACGAGATTACGGGGATACAGCTACACGCTGTATCCCGCTCATAGCAGGGTAGGCACGGAACGGAACGGAGAAACGGAACTCAACACTGCGTGCGCTTAAACCTCAGAGCGAGAAAATGAAAATAATTCATTCTCGAGAAGTAATCGAACCCACAAGAATCCAAACAATTATAAAAGAATAAATATATTATTTAAAAATGTTTAAAAAAATTACATTGCTTAAAAAAATCTAACGATAGAAATACAGCAATAGTATCAAATCAAAAGACAATACGAACAATTTCTCAAACCGACACAAATCAATTGATACAGTTATGTGAAACACTTCATCTTAGACGCGCCATCTTCAATATTGTAGACGTTTCTAAGTAATTTATTATTACAAAATGAAATAATTTTTAAAGGGATGTTTGTCTGAAGTTTGGTGTTGTTGTCATTTCTCAATTTTAAAGATATACGAACTTTTAAAACCTGCTCCTTTGCCCAGTTAACAAAGGGTTTTTTTGATTCGAATCGGTAGTTTCTAAGATTAATAAAAAATAATAAGAGCACTAAATGAATTGTTTATAACAAATGACGTCTCAAATAGATCTTATTTGACACCAACCAGGTACTATGAGCCTCACCCTACACCTAATGGACGGAAACGATTGGGGAGGAGTATGGAGGGAAGAGGACGACTGAAAGCACCCCTCCCCTTAAAATGGGGTTAGAGGTAAGGAAATTGCACTTCACAAGGCTTCCCTGACCTTATTGTATGGAAATACCGCATTCACGCGTAGCGGCGAATCGGATGAACGATAATTAGATGTTGATGAAGAAAGAAAACTGATTTATTGCCTATCAATTTGTGTTGAGAGAATTTACCTTTGTATTTTGTTTCGTTGCGAATCTCAAACAGGATTAAGTCTACGGAAAGGAGGAGATGAAATTTATTAAATTAATGAGACATTTTTGAAATTGTATGAAATGTGGGTTTTACTTTTGTGTGATTGTCAATACATTAAGTGAAAAAGCTTTGAATCCTATTTAAACGTAATTATTTAACAAGCCTATTTAAAACATATACAATTATTTTAAAAAAATCACTATTAAATTTGAAACCACACAAATACATTTAAACCACAAATTAAACAAACAGTCCAAAAAGTAATTAAAATAACGAACGAAAATTTCCAAGCTTCAACGTGAACGATCAGTGATAAAATTAGCTGAGCGCGATTGCGTTATCATCGCAACTTCAAACACAGTAATAATCTCCCAAAAATTTTCAAACCTGAGAGACTTTTGAATAAATTGGACGCACAGATAGCCGGGGGCGATAAAATATTCGGTGAATCTGGTTTAAAATTTCACTCTTCTGGTCGGTTCGGAACGATTGGGACCAATTGGTAGAATAGAATGTCAATACCATATCAATATTTTATCAATACTATAATATATTTTCGTAGTTATGTAGAACAATATGAAAATTGGAACGTAGTAGGAAGCCGCGCCTCTTGGAAATCGTCAAGTGTACTAGCCAATTAAATGTTACTTTTTTAGATTCACGCTGTATTCCGCACATAGCAGGTAGAGGGAACCTGGGAACCTAATGTTAAGACATTCCGCTACCATCACGATACTTCGCCGAAGACCCGACTCTTCGCCGAATCCTTGAGGCATTGGCCAGGCCGAGTTCTAATTCAGCTACGCTAAGTTTCCCATATGGAATTTGTGAAAAAAAAAATTCAATAAAATGCCGGCATTCGAGTTCAAATCAAATATTTTGTTACGACCACGCGCGTATTTGCGTGCCTTGCAAACATTTAGATCGTACAGGATAACGTAATATATCCTTTATTTCGTGGTTTATAGGGACCATAGTAGTGTGTTATATCTGATTTCAATCTTTGGTGAAAATAAATAGCTTTAGCAGTAACTATTGCGGATATTGGTTATTTTCTATATAAATACAATTGTGTACAATTCAATGATTTAATTTTCTTTTAAACGTGAATATATGTAGATAACGATATGTTTGACATTTACTACTTTCCAGAGAAAGCTAAATGACTAATTCGAAACTTATTTACTTTAAGTATTCAGTCTAGGCCACCGTCGTCATGGTTTATTTTATAATAATTTCTGGAACACATGTTTGAAGATGCTTAGGGTCTGACTGTAAACGCGATGGTTATGGATTCGATTCTAACTAGATTGACAAACAGATTTAAAATTCCTCGTTCCCATAACGAACCATTCTGCCACAAAACACGCTGTCACCAAATTGGGCGACGCTTTGGGAACGGACGAACTTGAAACAAGTTCCCTCTACGTACCTACCTAGATGTGGGATAAATCCCGATGCATACCGTAATTAATTTTACTTCATATACAACTGTAACGTTCTAGAAATAACAAACTAATTTTTAACTGACTTTTTGATAACACTATTGTATGCGACTAAATAACTTACTTCCATACGACATAACCCATAGCATATTGCGATCCGCAATCACTGGAGTCGCGCCAGAGTGATCCAACGGCTTTGTATCGAGGGTACTCCGAGATTTGCGACACTTGCCAAGTTGTGGATATTACCTGTCTGGCGCGGGATTCTTTGTAAACAACGACTTAATCTTAGAATATATTGCACATTTTGTAGTAGCCAATTAAATTAGGTTAAGTAGGAAATTAGGTATAGATAACAAAGCGTCTAAGAGCAGTCAAGACGAACCGGAAAAGGTTAAAAAGAGTTCTAGTGGTCCATCTCTAAAATCATTGTAGTGAAAATGAAGTGTGATTTTTTTAAGCTCCGTGCTGTTTCTCCCATATAGCAGAGTAGCAAAACATCTAGAGTTAAGACACTCCCTTCTCCAATTTTCAACAAACAAATTATCGAGACACTGTGTGTTAAGTGGCCAAATCAACCCTACGCTTATCTTAGTACCAGAGCAAGAAAATAAAAATAATTGATTGCTCTGAGAAGAAGTCGAACCCACAAACGTCGCATTTACCGTCATAAACTACTTAACCTCCTGCGCCACGATGGCTTTAACTAAAAATATGACAGTTAAAAGTTAAAAAAAACGTTATACGCTACTAAGACAAAGGAAAAAGGTTATAAAAGAACTAGTCGTCTCGTAAAGTCACTGTAGTATAAATAAATTGTGAAAATTGTGAAGAATGTTAAAATAAACAAAACTTCATTAAAAGTTTCCATCTAATCGGTGCCCACGTTGGGCGCCAAGCATAATGGCATCGTAAAAATAAACGTAGCGGAACTAAAACAAAAGTTGTTATATAAAAATATTTCATAGTAATATTGCCTCTTATAGCGGCGTTTCGGAGATCTTCGTTTGGGCCAACTCTGCTTTATTTATGTATTTGACAGGTAACTCTCACACAGGCAGTTTAAAATAGGTATATGAATTTCAGGGTGTCGTCGTGAAGCGGGACAGCAAGGCTACCTTCCTCTTGAATCAAGTTCTAAGTATACATCGGCAGGAAACTTCTATGAAGTAGTTATTATTATCTAATTACTAAAATAGTTGAATTTTCAAATTCATCAAATAGGAATGCATTGAAGTTCTTGCAACAAACAATATTATAACTAATTTATAATACTGAAGCACAAACACTGCGGGGAGAACACCCCTTATGTATCATTATAAATATTGTACAACTAGTTTATTCTTTGCTAGCTGTAGAGAAACGTGAATGGAAATGCTAAAACGAAATTGTTATTACATTTATATTTAATTATAATACAATCGTGCCAAGAATAAATGTTTCATTATACACCTTTATATCTAGAAGGGTGGGTGGAGAGTTACACGTTGTATCCATTACATAGGCAGGGTAAGCAAAGGGAAGCTGGAAAACTAGTGTTAAGACACTTAACACTAGATAGTCACTTCTGTTTCCCAGTATGGTCTCCGAAAATAACTTAGGTCTATTAAATCTATTTAAACGATATATCTTGAAATTGTAACAAAGTGACAAGAAGTATGAATTATGATTTGTAATAATAAATTATGTATAAATACATATAATTGTTATAATTTGTAGGATTTGAAAAGTTTTGTGGGTTATGTACGTAAGTTAAAGTAAATGCATGCACTCTACATAGATATATAAATAATTTCATGCTATATTAATAATTAATACAAGTAAATTCGTTCAGAAACTTTATAATAATGATTTTTTTATACAAAAAAGTAACATTTCTCATGAAAGCGTAAATAATGGGAAGAATCTTTAAGAGCTTTTATTCATTTCAGAATCGAACGTTTCAAATAGTTCATTCGAGTACTTCAGTTATTCATAGTCACGTGCACACTTTGTATGTTGTCTTAAAATAGTTTTATCTATAGTGATATACGTACTTAGGAAAACAGAACTTATAATAAAATATATATACCTACCTACCATATATCATGATTATTATAGCTTTTTTTAGTTTCAAAAAGAAAAAAATGTCGTTTATATTTATTAATAGTTTACATGATATATGGCCAAAAATACCGTGCATTGTTATATTGGTTTCAATATAAGGAATATTTTAATATAAAATGCTCCGTGCCCCATTTACCACCCAATATTGAAGTATGGCGGAACTAAACGCCGTGCTTATCAGATTCTTTACTAATATTTTACTAACATAAATATCTATTCGATGACTTTTGAGTTTATAGTTTTTATTTCTTTTAGATTTAACAATTAATGCTAATATTACAAAGCACGGTACGATATTGATATTAAAATACTAATTTGATATAATATAAAACACTTACATGTGTAGTCCCAACTGTCTTGATCATTTTTGAACACGTTCAGTCTTTCAGGCTGCAACAAGAAAAATGAAATATTAAGTTATTAGTACAATACAATGGCATACTATTATTTAACTGAAACAAAAAAATCAAGACCAAAAAAAATTTTCGCTGGCAAAAATATAAAGTGGAATTAAAAAAAAACAGGATCACGCTTTTTTGGGATGGGATCTAGTATAGAATCTCTGTTCCAATGGAAAATTGTTTCATCGAATTATTACAAAACACCTATTGAGCGGGAATCGAACCCATAACCAACAACGTCATAAACTCTTCCATTATACCACAACGACGTATGACCGACCAAGTGGATTTAAAGGAGGCAAACATCCCCACGGGATAGGTATACATTTCTTGTGTGTCCCGAACAAGTGTCCTTAAACCCTTTAAAAGGACGCACTTGAGATTTAATCGGTTTGTAACCCGACCACAATTTCGTGTAAGTATTTATAAGTAAACCTTCGTGACGCACCATTGTACCGCATCTGGACAATATCTGACATGTAAGCGGGATAGTTGCGGGTTTGTTTCTATTATATTAACAATATTGTTATATTGTAACTACATTGTGAGTGATTCAAAATAAAAAATAAAAATTTCTATCGCTATACGATATCCGCTATTAGGTAGTTTCGTGCAATGCCCCACACATAGCGGTTTTCTAATTCTCGTTCGATTTTCGAGACATTGCATGTTGCTTGGCGGAACTTATTAACGCGCTTTGTCTACGGAAACAAAACAAAGCGTATATAATTCATTTCCCGAGTAAGAATAGAATCCACAACCATCGCATTCACAGTCAGACACCACGACGGCCTTTTTTTTTTTTTTTTTTTTTTTTTTTTTTTTTTAAAAAAAAAAAAAAAAAAAAAATATTTAAAATAAAAC
>FASU01033528.1:0-10858 GCA_001486225.1 Heliconius pardalinus sergestus
GCCCCGCTCTCCCCTACTTATTTCTCCTAAGTTATGTAAGTATGCTATAAATAATCGAAACTAAAAGCAATTTTCACCGTCTACTGGGTTTATTGTTAACGAAAATATATCACCTACAAATTGAAATAGAAATTCTTTCTTTTTGATTTTTCATATCTATTTACATAATATTACTTTTAATTTATCATTTCTTTATATTATTTATTGCCGTATTTTATTGTAACATAACTGAAAAATAAGAGTAGATAATAACAGAAGATATTGCAATTAGAAATTAGTGTGTTTATTTTATAGAAATAAACATAATGATTTGTTTTATACAATTCGAGGAAAAAAATAACAATTGTTTGAGAAAATAAGATAGATATATTGAAAATGCCGACGAGACAAGTTCTTTCATTAAGTTTAGAAAATAAAAACAATACAAGTGAAAAGGGTATCGGGATACCGTGCGCATATTTGCTGGAGAAAATTTCCTATTATGATCCCTTCCCTATATACAGTATAGGTCAACGTTTCTATAGCGATCGTCTGCCTTTCTTAGTGGTGGGAGTCGATGGATGCCGATATCGGTATTGAAAATATATAATTAAAATTATATATATTATTTATCAGTTAAGTTTAATATAAATATGGTAATGACAGTTAATTATTGAGATTATGATAAATATTTAAAAGCGAATAAAATATTTGAATAATTTCTTTCATAAGTATTAGGTATACTATCACACATGGAGAGCATCGGCCTAAAATAAGTACCTAATTGTTGCAATACAAATAATAGCTGACATATTTGCAATAAATAAATTTAAATTCTTTAAAGTACTGGCATTTATTATGGATTAAGAATATATAGTTGCACAAAAAATTATATTGTTTTCATTTTAATTCAATTACATTATTTATTATTTAAATATTTCACATATATCGATACAATTTTATCGCAACACTCATGCAAACTCGCACACTAAGTAAAACGACAAACACGGCACGAACACAAGCAACACGCTCATACAAAGCTTAAGGTACGTATTAGAGACATAGTTTCTATCCAGGACCAAGAGTGGAAATTTCAATAAAAATGCAAATTTTTCAAAGCAATTTTCTCACCGTGGACTCGGTTAGTGGGTACCAGTGCATTATGCTGGGCTAGCGGTTTTATAAAACTTAGACTTAAGCAGGATTATCCTTACATCTGCGTATATAGGTTAAGTGGGTAATTTGCCTCTTAATAACTAGGTACTACGCAATTGGGTTCCCTGTCACGTAACTTCAACGTTGAATAGGTTTTAAGCACAGCTACTAAGAATAGTTTTACTATTTCTAACGGTTGTTTTATAACGTTTTACTATTTTAGTTACATTTAAATGTTTTTGTCAACATTGATACAATATACTTATTAAATAATTATATAATCGTAATTTTGTTTAAGCCTTGGTATGAAAAAAGAATTAAAGCTTTGAATTAGGTTATTCTTATTATATTTTATTAAGGTTACATGAATCATAAATAACTTATAATCGTTGTAATACACAACAAGTAGGTATCAACTCAGATTTGCATCGTATTTAAAACTTTCCGCCTGGTTGGGGGCGCTGTGGGGTGACTAGGGAGGAAGGCAGAGAGGGCGGATTAAGGACCCTGGCAGCGAGGAAAGAATACACAATTAGCTTCTTCTACCTGCTAAATATAACCAGTTTAAATTGGTCTCTAAAAATGCGTACGATACTCTTTTTTGATACTTATTTTGTAAGAATTTAAATATTCTGAGTACATATCTAAGTTGGTTGGATTATTACATATTTAAAACGGTCCCGGAGGTTTGAATGGCGAACGGAACTAAGGGGATCGATCCTCCCGGATAGTAGTTGGCTTTGTTGAAAAATCTAAATTAGGTACTTAGTATTCACGCGCGATAAGGACGAAGAGACAAGCAGTATCTTATGAGAAACGTAATGGTGGAACATTATTGACTTGTAAATTATATTTTTAATATTAACTTCTGAATAAAAAAAATAATTAATATTAAATGTGACAAAATCGCCACGTTTGGGCTTTTCAAATGTATAGAGATGTATGTATGTAATAGGTAGAAATAAAGATTTTGAAATATGGTAATTTCTTTATAAAAAACATTGCCTTATATTATAAGTTTATGTATACTATATAATAATTAAGTAGATGCGTATAAACTTATGAAAATTATCTCGTGTCTTTGTGGCAAAATAGCTATTTACTTTGTCATAGTAAAATTTTAATCATACATGGACTGTAATTTTTGTATATAAAGGAATTCGTATTTAGGTACCAATTTATAGTTCAATATCTAAAGTAGTACCCAGGATCACAATCATGTGTAGAATTAGTAAATAACATAGCATCTACATGTATATATATACGTACTAATACATGTTTGTTTGTATATCTATATCTTATACTAGGCATCTAAATAGAACATACATTTTGCACAGGTACAACAAACTTCCTTATGCATAAATACCTCAGCTGAAGCATAATACACGAGAAAACTGATAAGCATAAAATATACCATAATATGAAAAGACATTGTATATAAAGTAGATGCTGAAATTTCTTAATACCTCCAAAAACGTTGCGAGCGCACCCTTCGCAATAAGCCAGGTCGGTCCGCAGGGAGCATCTACAAGTGATTTAAAGAGATTGTCAGTTAATGATCCCACAACGGGCACAAATCAGCCCTTTCAGTACCTTCGTAACTAACGGCATCTTTATCTCTTTCGATCGTCTGCTTGCCACTAAATATTATATTTTATTATTTAAGAACGAACCTATCGGAATTGCACGAACATAATAAAATTAGTACTTCCTAATAATATAATGATAAGTATTTAATAGTACTACATTGTTATTTTATTACTCCTAAAACATCAATAGAAAGGTGGGGCGTTAAATTATCTTGTATACTTAAATAAGCACTGTGTATGTTAATATGTATTATTGCTAATAAAACACGAGCCAATGCCTACATAATCAACCAATATCCAATAGTTTATCGGTTGTAGCATCTTTATATGTGCCTCTGAAATAGGGATTAAATACATACATACATTACAATGTAGCTAGCATTTGCTGCCACTCTATATGGGTTTTATGTAATTCAATAACATGCTTATACTATTTTTAATATTATAAGGTAAGTATTTCAATATATCATGAAAATATTATATGCCATTATAAGAATAAATAGAGAAAAATTGAAATGATAAAGTAAATATTAAATGCCTACTATGAGGCTATTTCCAACTACACCGTCAGTGCGTCGAGAAAAACGATCACGATAATATGCGAGTCGATTGCAAATTAAACCACAAAAATAATCACCCTTCCAACATAAAACGTCCAGTGCTTTAAATACAGAGCTTATAGCACCGATATCTCCATAACTGGTTCGCTTTGAAAATCTATTGCACCGGACCCATTGTATGTATGGGCAGTTGACTCGGAATCGCTTCGCCTTCGTGTGTTCCGTAGGTACAATATATTGGTGTTTGATCAACCGTACATAATCGCCTTATTCGGCGTTCTTCCCACACCTTATGTCTACGGGAATAGCAGAATAAAGACTCGTATCGACCGAGAACGTTCACATTCATGTGGCTTCGGATCGAATAAAGTTATTTCATTCTAACGTCTTATATGAACGTTTTATGATTTTTATGGTCTAAATTAATGTCATAATTGCGGCGGTTTTGGATAAAATAAATCGATATGGCGCGCTTGAATAATACCGCCGACTGCGGTTTATACGTATAGATGGTTGCCAAACCAATTTAACGTGACCTATAGTAGATTTAAATTTCTGATTATTCTCGGCATTCTTTCAATTTAATATGCTGAGCTATGGAAGGTTGCTGCTACGGCAGCAAAGGTTCAACGTTGATTGGTAGTTTATTATTAAAAAGAGATACACAAGCCCATTAAGAACATAGGTATATTTCTAAAGTCATTCGGTTTGATATATGAGTGTAAGTGGAATCGATAACCGCCTTTTTAATTATTCTAGTCTTCGGTCCGTCATTAAAATTGATATTATCAAAATATACCTACTGGTAATACAAAATGTTAGCAAAAAATGCGCTTTAATTCGATTCTAATCGTTTAATGCCATTAGTGCTGCTCGTAATATATAAACGTTATATTCATAAAATAGAATCAAATATTTAAGTTTAGATTTATTGTTTATAAATATTTACGAATTTTGTGGAAGACATTATCTTTTAACAGCGACATTTGGAATGACGCCAGTAAAAGGCTACAGACGTACGCACGTACAAATGATTGAGTGGCCACCTGCTGCATTCACACGGTACTGACTTCAAAAATTGAAATTGACAAAGAATTAAAGCGACTAAAACTACACCCTCTCAGGGCAAGCATTTTAATTTAATACTAGACCGTCTAGTTAGTGTAGTCTGAGATCTGGCCAGATTATTCTGAGCTTTCATTTTGTAAGAAAAGCTTCCTTCTTCGAGCTTATCCACAGCAATGTGAGACATGTGTCAGCTCATTTAATCCTGGTTCTCCTGCCCATATACTTTCTTATACTAGATACGTTGGAGAACAGCGGCGGGCTATAGGTAGGTTAGGTATAGCGCGAGTAATTTCATGAAATTGCTAGCTGTGCCCAAGGGAGAATGTCTGGGCTAAACACCTCGTATTGTTTCCGTTTTATCTTTATTTTACATTGTTACCTACACTTTATATGGCAACGTATGCTTTGTGTATGAACTTTATGCACTATTTACCTACCTATGGAAGCAAACATATTTTTAAATAAATATTATACTTACATTCCTTAAAACAATTTTAGGGATAACGTTTATATGAATTTTTATATCTTTTTTATTTCACAAAAAAAACAATTTGCTGTAACAATATTCAATTTCTTGTTATTTACTGTCACATATTCAACAGTTTCTTTTATTATTCTTTCTTGTATTTTCGGATGTTCGACCAAGATAATTGCCATTTCTGGTAATAAAACCGGATTAAAACTAGTTTGTTAACAATCCTCAGCCTGCATATGCAAATTACCTACATTTTAAAGAAAGCCGTTGCGAAATAACTAGCGAGCGTCACTGATCTGAACCCATAAAAGTTTTAAGATGCTGTTCTTTTTATAATTTTGACACCACAAAGGATAACAGTTTAATAAATATTTCACGTTTATATTAATAATAATAATACTCGCTTTCTCAATGAAATAAAACTGAAGTAATAAAATATTACCTACTTCAATATTACTTTTATTTTATGTAAGTAGCTATACTGTGAAATTACTATTGTTTTTATTAAAAAATATCATTCAATATCTCTTGCCAATTGTCAAAAACATTATGCCTTTCTATACTTAGAAAATTAAATGATATATAAAATTGATTCTTAATTTAGATTGCGTAACATTCCTAGCAAAAATAACTTCATTCAATACCTACATGTTCAAAATTATAAGAAATTATCCTCGATCTCGTTATATCTGCCTTAACACCATAATATCTCGTAACATACAATGGTCTCTCGCTATATATCTCTTGGTAAGTACCAACTTAATCATATTATAGGGACTCCCATAACACCATACTCCTATGAAATATATCCTTAATTGCTAGAATATGGCATACAAGGGAAAAATTGTCATTAGTTGAAGAGTGTAAAGGTGATATTTGTTGTTCATCCACTCGTCTATATGGCACAGGGGTCGGGTTTAAAGCGAGGGCTGTTATGGTCATCGTCTGCCGGACCGAGCGGTAATTTGAAGGCAGACACTGGACACATTTGCATTACAATGAATGCGACATCTCGGGGTACTTTAGGTTCCGTCCGGATAAGCTGCATCCCTATGTAATATAAGCTTGTATGTACTGTAGATAGCTATTGTGAATGAAAAATTAACCAATGAATTATATAAGGGTGTTAAATTTTCATTGTTTATGCATGTGAAAGATAAGCGGAATATGTAAAATATTAGCTCGAATTACTTGTTGTAACATTTGCAACTCAACATTGCAAGAATTAATGTTCTCGTCTCATATAATATTTGTGACCTAAACGTTTTTTATGTAGAAGTCTTTGTGAGAGCGAAATTTAATATTATATTAATAAAATATGTCACGTAGGGCCCAGAACGATCAATATACTTGATTCTGAATGACAGCCAAGTATTGGTTTGTGCGAGAAATGTCAATTGTTTCTTTCTATAAGAAATTCACACACTAACTGTATAGCCAATTTGTTTTGCATCCAATTTAGATCGCGACGATCGTTTTTATTGTAATTTTAAGTATTGTTATATAATGAATGAAAAATGTTATAATATTTATAATTGAATTTATAAATATTTATATATAAATATTACGTATGAGTATACAGCATATATTTTTGACGTTCTATATCAGTAGGTTCGATTGCCACTCGAGGTAATGAAATATTTATTAATATCTTTATTTCTTTTCATAATTATCTTTACATTTCATATTTAAGTCTTAAGAACGGAGTGTCCTAACACTAGGTTTCCATTCTCTCCGCCTACCCTGCTATATGCGGGATACAGCATGACAAAAATAATAATAAAAATAAACACTTATATTCGCATCAATTGCGTTATAACGAAGTATTCATATACATTTTATCAATGCATACAGCGTTCACAATCAGAAGTAATGGTCTAATATACGAGAGGCGTTTATATTGTGCGCAGACGGATGCACTTGAGGCCCTTGCAAATGAACGTGGGCCAGCCATCATATATTCATAAGAGAAGAGTAATATTCAAAGTGTTATATTATGGAACCTCATTTATTATTAAAGTAATGTTGCTACATGATAAAGGAAATGCGTCTGATTTTGGGTTCGATTCTCACTCGAAGAAATTGAATATTTACTTACATTTATATTTCCATTTCTTCATTCGTCGCTTCGTCAAGACTCAATCAAAATTCAGTGGAAAGCGGGGAACGGAGTGTCCTAACACTATGTCTGCTCTACCTACTTGGCTGTGTGAGGGTTGTATGAACTTGATTTTTTTATTTTAAATAAGTAAAGGATAGCGTGTCCAAAGGACACAATGTTAGAAATATATAAAAACAAAATATTTAAACAATAGAAAACAAAAACCCTAAAAAACCAACAAAGATCTTTTACAATGAACCATTCAATCCTTTCGTCAAAATATGCGTCGCATTGACACTTCCTTATTGCGTCATAAATTAAACAAGCGCCGTACAAATCTTTGGAGTCATAAAATTTTTTATTACATTTATTGACTAGAATTCCAAAAGCGTTTGTGGTGTGAGTAAGGAAGTAGAAGAAAGAAATTAGTTGAGGTAGGTCGCCTTAACTGATTTTTATTTACGGCCTATCATTGTGCAACGTAACAGGTCGTGGCTTCGATTCCCTCTCGGTGCAGTGAAGTATTTAATATTCGCTCTGGTATCGAGGCAATGCGCGGCGTTGAGTTCACCGCCACTACACAAGCAATGCTTCCAATTGGTAACAAAGGGTAAGGGAACACTAGGTTCCCAGGTTCCCAGCTATGTGAAGCTATAAAAAAACTAGTAAACACAAAATTATCTTATTCATAGGTTACACCACTTACATTAGATAACAGTAGTGATATGTGTAGAGCGTCTATTTTAAAACATTAATCGGATGAGTAGTTTGTGGATGAGCTACGAATGATTTATAGCTTTGGCCTCGATGCACTTTTAAATCGTAGTCTTATACAAGATTATAATATATATCTATATTATATACCTACATACTTATTTAAGAAACGTATAAAAATTTCAACGTAGCGGGATTTGAACCTGCACCTCTTGGAAACCGTCGAAACCGGCCTTGGACTTTACACTTTACACTTTAAAATTCTTAAATATATATATACATTTTTAATCACTTAAGTAATTTGTTTATTTTCACAATAAGAATAAACTGTGAATAAATAAATGGCTAGTATGTATTAAAAGCTGTCACGCCAACATGCCGCCCGACCCGTTCCTAGCGCTTTCCACTTCCAAACTAAATTGTAAGTCTTAATTGGGGTAAACTTACCCTACGGAGTCCTTCCTACCTTGCGTAAATTATTCATATACATAAGCTTCGTAATTAAAATGTTACATAAATTGACTATCATTTAAAATATTCCGTTACGAATTGTCTATTGATAATAATTGGGAAACGGCCATTAATAACTTTATCGCTTATGTGTGAAGAAACGTTCGAACGTATTTTTATAGAATCGTTAATTTAGCTATGCTATATTTATCGTATTTTAAGGCATTACGAGTGAGCAATTTGTTTGAAATTAAGTAAAAATTATTTTTAAAAGAGTATCGTTGTAAATATATCAAAATGTTATAAATGTGAGTAAACATCTATATAATGGGTGTACTAAAAATAAAGATAACTTTGTCTGAGACAGCTCAAACGACGCGAACGCTCTACACTCACGTCCTTAAGAAATTACAAAAAAAATTGGGGTTTTTAGTCAAATGTCACTCCTATATATCAAAATTGATTATTTTACGTTTATTTCAATTAAAAATATCTTAGTATTCATTATAATATATTCAAATATTTTATATCTTGCCCGCTGATATGTACATTTGTTTAGTACTTTATGTACTCTACACAGATAATTAAGTAGTTACTTAAGGTGAAAATATTGTGTATAATACGTAGACACTTTGGATTCGTACTTAACGCCGTCAATAGGTCTCCATTTTTATGATAGCCATCCTATGTGTAGCCAGGATGTTTCTAAATGTATAAATATTTTATTCTCGACTATGTGGAACATTCATTTATTTATATTGAAGCTGCACTTCACGCTGTATCCTGCACACACAGAAGGGTAGGTAGAGAGAAAAGACACTAGTGTTAAGACACTCAGTCCTCATTTTCCGCCGAATTATGGAACTCAACGCCGCGCTTTGCTTCGACACCAAAGCGACGAATTGAAAATATTAAATATTTCATTTTCTCGAGTTGGGATCGAACCCACAATCAATCGCGTTTACAGTCACATACTTATGCCCCTGAGCTACTGGCCTCACTCTCGTTTGTATAGATGCATACTTTTATATTGTTTAAAGAATATTACCTTCGAGTTCCAGTCTTTTCTTTGATGACATATCAATTAAATTATGTTATCTTAACGTAGGCATGTTTATGCGAGAATATATTTAGCAATTTCCTTCCCCGCGTTTTTATGAAGTGTTTATTATTATTGAAATATTGTGGTTTTCAGTATAAATTATTTATACAAAATATTAATAAAAAATAGGGTATAAGGTATATATTTTTTTGAAAACAGTAATTTAATGAAATAATATTATATCAAAATAGTAGTTACGGACGCGATTAATATTATACTTTTCAGTAATTCTTAAAAAAACTACCTAAAATGATAATAAGTACATTTTGTTAGCAGACAATATAAAAAACTATTAAAATTCCAAACGAAATTGGAGTGAAAATCTCAAGGAAAAGTCCGGATTCTTCGTACGACTATCTACAAAAATGGAGTCGATCCTATAAGCTATAAAAGTAAAACAATTCAATGGACGTCGCGTCGTATTCGCCGTCTACTTAATTACAGCCAACGTAATTGAAAGTTAGAGAATTTCTTGAATGATCTTCACAGTAGTTCATTCATATATTCTGTTATAACTATTTTTTTAAATATCTAGCTTAATAATAATTTTATATTTATAAACCTAAGAATAATATAATCTTCTTCATATAATATCTTTTTGAAATACTTATTTCAAAGTTATTCAAACTGTGTAAGTTTGTGAAAGACAAGAGAAATTCAAACTAGTGTACAACGTGAAGCTCAAATAGAGTGTAGAATGGACCATTCAAACATTGTCTTACAAGAGTTAGTAAATTGTAGACAATTTCAAATAAGAAACTTACTTGCATATCTATTTTTTATATTATTCTGTTTTTTGGTTATGGTATTCATTACATACCTATGTATACCATAAAATTTTTGCTAAATATATACCGTTTTTCTTTTCAAAATATATAGAGCAAAGCTGTAAATAGAAGAGTAAGGAGAGGTTGACTTTAGATTAAATGGAAATGTTTACTTTGCACTTACAATAGACTACAGAAATTATTTATGATTATCAAGAATATCAATCAATGAGAAATACAATAGATAATAAATTATTTATTTTTTCAGTCTATTATAGTAGATATTATAAAAATTATTTTTTTTAATTTTTAATACATACTTATATATTATTATTATATCCATACATGTTAGAAAAAAAAATTGTAATTCTTACTCTGATTACCTACCATTTACTTACAAGTAAATAAACTCTCTTTACATTGTGCTTACAGAATAAAATTAGAAAGTTAATTTCAATGTAATTACTGACATAAAAACCAATAGATAGTTAAAATTCTTTACACAACACGATAAGAAAGTCCAAAAGTCCAATATTAGGGTCAAACTGGCGAATGTTTGTTAATTGTCGATTTAATGAGAGCCACTAATTAAGGTCGCACCGTCACGTATCCCCCATTACTGTCTTAGAACTTTTCCAATTTTCTACAATCACCCCCACTTCGAATTGTTTACCGTGCTGAATATTTTAATTTTAACTTTATATACGTATGTATATAATTAAAAGTTTGTTTCGGTAAATACTATTAAGTTGGGTTCAATTTTACGGTTGGTTATTTACAAATTTACCATTGGGTTATGTATGTAATAATGTCTATTTATTTTATAAATAGTTAGGTAGCTAAGAAAATTACTTATAAATTTAAAACAAAAAAGTCGTGCTCAATTTTATGTAGGTTT
>FASU01033569.1:0-10996 GCA_001486225.1 Heliconius pardalinus sergestus
AGCGAAGAAAAGGAAATATAAATTAAATTTAAAAACAAATATATTATCTTTCCACTATTACGTAAAACACAAAAATTATACTAGTGGTTGAAGTTTTTTGCTCAACTAACGCCTAATCAGCATTGATAAATAAGTAGTCCCGCTTTTTAGCCCAAAAATTAAATGTCGTTATTTTGGAATGTGCTAAATAAGTATCAAAGGTAATTTCTTAACACGTTGTTAACATTAAACTGATTTTTTTCATATGGATGTGATACGTTGGCGGCCGTGACCCAGCCTTCGCTGGTATGAGTCAGTCTCGTGGAATCGTCTGATGGCATCCCGTATAGCGATTTAAGACATACCGATTGTCTGGCACTCCATGCAACACATTCCCTGTACGCAGATGCAGTTCCTTAACTACTAAAAACTTATTTAATACAAAATGCCTTTGAATGTCAAATAAAGAAAATAAACTTTACGTTAAATAAAAATTTTAAATTTTAAAAAGCTTTAATACTTATAAATAATCCAACTTATTTATTTCCATATTATTGCCCAATTTTCAGGACAATGAATCTATAGCAATTCGTTAGTAATATTACGTAGGTATTCGATATCGTCACACTTGATATATTAGGCTTTCTATTAGGTAGGCAATGTGCTAGTCGTGAAATCCTACACCTTATATAGCTTCATTGGTATTGAATTCAAATAGTGAAGTAACTAAGAAACATTTAATTTTTTCTTAAGTAAAATAGTTCAGTAATAGGCTAGATAAATAGTCAAATTTAAATATGTATTGTGTATTAAACAATATAATGATACTCAAAAATATTTTTTCAATAGAATTTCTTATTATAACTGTATTATTATAAATTTTATCAGAGCAAGACTATAATATATAGCTTATCAGCTTCTATTTGCATTCTCTTTCTTGAACGAACTGAACCCATATGAGTGGTAGGCTCCTATTATTAAGATATCTACAATAAAAGTATATTCTCATCAACATTCAAAAACTTTTTTTATTGAGAAGTGGTTTATGTATTTAATGACATTGTGGTACTCATATAATAGGACAATTGTTCCCCTGAGTACAATAAGATCACCGGGAGCCACAACCTACTTGTAAACATTGTACTTCCTGCCCCACCTTACTTGAAACCATATATCTGTTTACATTTTTTATGTAACATTTCTATAATTAGATCATAAATTAACAGACAGAAAACTTTCTAATTGTAATATATTTATTTTCTATTATTTAGAATATCTTTCATATACATAAAGATTTGTTATTTCCTACAGGTTAAAAGTAAAAAGGCCATATTAACAAGCTCGTTTCGTAATTTTATTTATGTAAATTTGCAGATATAATTAATACAAATTATGGTCATGTAAATTGGGATCTATGGTAAATAATATAACTATTAACTGGTTTTAAGGTCACCATCTCACTGCCTCTCATCAACAGTCAGTTGCAACCATTAATAATTTTTCATGGGACACATTTCAAATATAAAAAGGCAGTCTCGGAAATGTGGCGTTACAAATACTGTCTTATTTCTAAGTTTACATTATGAGATTTTTTTATTGTGATAGTGATAAAAGACAAACTTAATCTATGTGAACATACTAACAGAATGGCTACTGTATGCACAATTTGCATAGGTTTTCACATTCTAGGTGGTGTTTAGTGCAATTTCTATGTCAACTATTCAATCCTAAATGGTTAATTTAACGTGACCAAACCTATATTGTCTATGTCATCTTACATCACAAGTTCACTAGACACTATCTGTACAACATCTTGGAATTTGGAGATTTGGAGATGTAGAAATGCCAATCTAATATGATGCTACTTACTCAAGCAGCATGTGTATTATATACATTGCTACTATCAAGATTACATCTCTTATATCTTGACTTAATAGCTGTCTTTCAATTTTATTCTGGAATCAAAGATTGTGAACAAAAAATTAGATACAAATTAAACTATTCACAAACAAATCCATAAATAAACTTTGATTATTAACATAAAACATTGAAATACTTAATATGTTGTCACTACTGATTTAATGAATGTGTAAACATCCAATGTAAGAGAGCAATTATTCCTCAGACTCATTTTGTTCTGGCTTTATAATCTTCAACCATGGATGCTGAAGGCACTCGTAAGCAGTAGCTCGCCGGTTGGGATCAAAATCTAACATGGGTTTCAAAAAATCTGCAAATTCTTCTGCATCCATTTGACTCCATTCATATTTTTCTGTTAAAACGGAAACTAAGCCCCATGGTTTTAACCCAGTTATATTTCTAAGTTCACCTTTTTTATTAAAAAATATTTTAGAGTACTTTCCAGATGCAGCAATACGTTTAGGAATATCACCAAGCAACTCAATAATATGAGCTAAGTGATCTTCATCTCGGCTATAACCATCTCCAGAGTGTGGTTCAAAGAGATAATCACCAGTGGCCAATTCAAAAGCCATGCATGCCGTACTCCAAATATCAGCAGAAGTGCCATAGCCGGCACTGAGTAACACCTCTAATGACCTATATTGCCTTGTTTGAATATCTTCAGTAAAATGACGATGTACCCAACAAGCATTACCTAGATCAGCTATTTTAACTTCAACTTCACATTCATCAAATGCAGGGTCTGGTCTCTTATCCATTTTACTTTTGTTTTGTGAGTTAAAGGAAGGTGGGGTGTCGGTCATCTCTCCCTCTGACATAGGCGTGCCTGCATCATCTCCACAGCCATATTGCTTACTTCTTACTTGGACTGATTCCGCATCTGTATCAAAAACATCATCGTCTGCTCTCTGCATATCATTAATACCATTTATATTTGAATCATTTTCAGAACGAGTATTTTCTATAACACTGACTTCTTCAGGTGTTGGTGGGGAATCATCATTATCTTGGGACATAGGTGCAGATTCACTGTTGTTACCAGTCTTTTTTTGTTCTTCCATCTCTTCAATTTGTTCCATTTGTTTCTTAAGAAGCATTGATTGGCGTTTGGCTTTTTTCTTTAATTTTTTCTTTTTGTTTCTACTCATTTTACCTGTAACAACTTGTTCTTGGAATTCTTTAGGAGCAGTGCTGATAAGAGAATGAGGTAACCTGAGCCCCAGAGAGTGTAGCTCAGTTGCTTCAGCTGCCAATTTTCGGATATATGATTCATCAACACATACTAAAACATTTTCAGGTTTTATATCAGTGTGAATTATTTTACATTTTGTATGAAGATAGTCTAAGCCCTCAAGAACTTGGCGGATAATAGTTTTTACATTTTCACGAGGAATACCTCTGTAATTAGACTTCAATATTAACTTCAACAAATGATGTCCTAAGACTTCAAAAACCATGCACACATGAGTTCCATTTACTCCAGTAATTTTAAAATCATTAAGTAATTGGACTGTTTTATTCCTTTTAGGATCAGTAGGATCGCTGTCACGGACAGCTTTTAAAATCTTAATCTCATCCAAAGCCGTTTCTGTGAAATGAGGTGCGGACTTAACTACTTTTAAAGCAACAAATCGTTTGTCAGCTAAATCCCAACACAGCCATACGGTAGAAAAATGCCCCCAACCTAATTTTCTTGTGACGTGGTAGCGATTCAGGAATAGGTCCCCAATTTTGACAGGATGGTATCCACCCTTACAATAGTCCGCACTGTCCTCCTGCTCTTCGTCATCACTAGCATATTGTTCATCTTCATCCTCCTCGATAGTTTCATTGGAAGAACTATGTGTTGGTTCGAGACGATTCTGGGTTTGATTGCGCAGGCCGTTTCCTTGTCCACCAGCGCCGTGATCTTCCTCACGATTTTTCTTCTTACCCAGTTTATGCCTTTTCTTTTTCGCCTGAATGGCGAGGACTCTTCTATTTACATCTGATTTAGAACTCATTTAGTAAATTAAAACACTTGCAACGAACTTCTATATAAATAAATTTATCTTTTCATCTCAATCTTTTTGTTTGAGTATGGCGGCCGGTTTCAGACAGAACAAAATGCGCTCGAACATGAACCGTTTTGGAGCTGCCATATAAAAAAACTATCATAGACAATTTGACATTTGCTTTGTACGCTTGTGATACCTCGGCATACGCTCACAAACTCCGCAAACGTTTGCCGCAAACTCAATATGCTCAATAAGCCACGACAATCGGGGTGTTTACATGTTGGCTTGCAGCATGCGCTTGTGACATGTGGGTACACACGTTGGCGCATACTCAGCTGAATATAGTGTTCGTAATGCAAAGAAAATTCATAAAAAAATATTATTTTGATATGCAAATTAGGCTTATTTAAACAGTAGACTACAGTAATTATTACTTCCTTCGTGTTTTTTTTGAGTTACGTTAAACTGACATTGATTACTGGTATAAATTAATTTATTGCGACCCTGCCGAAATTTGAGGTTCCTTTGTATTCTTTAATAATATACAATTAACTACTAATATAAACTAACGCAACGCAAGTGTCATGCTTGCATGTCAGGAATATACTTTACTCTAGACTTACAGCTTATGGGTGTCTGTCAATCCATCACAACTCACAAGTGTGGGACTAAGGTTTAAGAATATATTTTATGTATATATGATTTTATGACAAGAACTAAAAACACACAATAATTATAACTCAAATTAAGATTTATTAACGGACTCGGTAACTGTCGTACATGTTTTATTTTCTTTGTCGGACATATATTTAACGGGTATCAAAATTAAACCACCAGTCATAATAAACGCTCCAGCAACATAAAATGCTACAGAATATCCGTAAATATCTTTCAATATGCTAGCGATTGGAGTACTGATTAAGCTACCTACTCCTTGAAATAATAAAACAATACCAGTGGCGTTTGTTAAACTATCTAACCCATATAAAGATACAAGAACCATACTTCTTAAGGAAGCCACACATGATACAAAAAACCCAAAAACAAAACAGTACAAATATTGATAATATAAATTAAATATCATATGAGAAGATATAGTAGCAAGCCCTGATATAATCATAGAAAATACATATATATGTAACGGGTCCACTTTAACGGCGATAGCCCCTAATATCAATCTACCTAGTGCATTAGAAAAACCTATAACGCTTACAAACAAATTACAATGTTGCGGATCTAATCCTGCTTCTAAAGCGCTACTTTGTATAAAAACATAAGGCGTTAAGAAACCTATGTAAATTAAAAGTCCAGCCATACTTAAACATAAAAATGACTTCCTTTTTAATAACTTAGGATCCATCATGGTCGCTAGCACTCGTCTAGCAGCCGTTGTAAATATTCCTCTTCTCTCTCTTAAATCAACAGCTGTAGCAGCTCTAGATACAGCTAATTGGTATTCAAGTCCAGTTTTAGATGTAGTTGTTTTCATCATACTCTTTTGGTAAACTGGAAGCTTTTCCAGTTTTCCATCATAAAATACGTCATCTCTGTATAAAGGTCGGGACTGGGGAATATGTTGATCCCAATGACACAGCCAACCACAACAACCACTTTTCTTTGGTTCCTCTACTGAGACTGTTACTTCTATAGACCTCTTCATTTTATCCTGAACACTAGTTTTAGACATTATAGATTTTACTTGCTTCAACTGTCTAGGACTTATACCTCCCTGTGGGGCATTTGCAGTTAGTGTAAGCTTAGATACTGCTGCTGTAGACGGTCCTGGTTGAGAATCTGGGGAAATTTTGTTGTCATCCACTACTGCAGCAGCAGTTGGAAAATTTAAATTTGATGCAGCACAAAATAATCGTTCAGTGGCTGTGGGTAATAGTTCTTCTGCTTTAGTACGACCCGGTTGTACGACGGCCGTTGAAAGATTTGGTAAATACGTTACAGTACGTGTCGGATCTTCAGTTGCCGTTGCAACGGTAAAAGAAAGCAAGGGTTGAAAAGTCATTCCTAGAAAATATGTAATTCCCAGGAGACCAGAATGTAGTAAAGTTGTAGTACGCCAACCAGCCAACTTAACTAAATATGAATTAAATGGATAAAAAGACATAACTCCTACACTAGATCCACAGGTTGCTATAGCTAAGGCTAACGATCGTAGTCTTTCGAAATAAAATCCAACCACAAGACTTGCAGACATATTTATTAAGCAGTAACCGAACCCTGCAAAACACCCATAGAATATACAAAGCGATGGAAAATTGGTCGCAAAATATGAAATGAATAAAGAAAACGAACTTAGTATAGATCCAGACATCATACATGCCCTGAAACCAAATCGGTTAATAAAAGCTGACGCTATAGGACCTGCAATGAAGTAAATTGCAACAGCTAATGAATTAATAAATGCTATTAATGGTTCAGCCACACCTAAATCATTTGAAATATCTTTTAATAAGCTCCCAAATGTAAATGATATACCATCTAATAAACCTACACTAAAAAAAGCAGCCGCGACTACTACCCATCCCCATCCTCCTTCTTGTGGTACTAAGATTTGTGCAGCAATTTCTGTTTCTTCACCACCTTCAAGATTATCAGGTCGAGTTACTATACGACTGGGTGTCAAAAGAATACTTTTTCTTGGCTCAGTTTTCACAAGAATTGGCTTGGGGCCCATTTCTATTCACATCACGATCATTTAAATTTTATATTTCAATGTATAAAAAAGTTTAATTATATCATCGCAAAAACATTATGCTATTACAAGGGTATACTTTATTTAATCAGTTTATTATTGCTTAAACATTAAAAATTAGCATAATTGAAAGTTACATTGATACAATAAAACTCTTTATGTCATAAATTTATAAATTCTATATAGAGCTTTACAACCAAAAAGTATTGATCATAGAAGAATTAATAAAATTAGACACAATCGGTACATTTATTGTATGTATTGGCATTATAATATCAATAAATTGCCTTTGAAAGATTTGCTATTATATAATAGGGCATATTCAATTCAATAGTATATTTTTTTCGTTGTTCTCGTCATCATCATAATTATCAAAAGCCTTTCCATTGTTTCATATAAGTTTCTCTAATGGGTCACTACGAAACTCGACCTTGTATTTTCCGTTCCATCATGTTGTTCGTTGTTTAATGTTTTTATTCCTAAATTATATTAATTACCCTAGCATTCTTTTACATTTACTCTATAATGCGTGTCTATCGCTTTCTATTTTGTCTTTATTCACGGCAAATGGTATAAACCTGAGTTTATATTTGCCGATATCAATAAACTTAAAATTTAATTATAGTTACAAATGTACAAATCTTGTCTTCGATTCAATAACTTACACATTCCCAAAAGCAATATTTTATTACTGAACAGAACGTTAGTAATATAAAAAAAACAACAAAAATTAGAGCAATTCATCCGACGACATTAAAATAAAATGTATTTTATTTTTTCCTAACTTTAATATTAATATAGGGCCGATTTTCCATTATAAAAATGTTCTGTAATGAAAAAGTAATAAAATAGTAGACTTGATAACAAAAATTGCTGAATATTATGGTTCAAAATATTCCTGGTTTTGTTTCTATTCACCCCGCTTAATCGGTAGTCCAAATTTTATAATAATGTCAAGTCGTGTTTCTGTTATATTTCTTCATCTATTTAATTTTTTATATCTGTATTTATTTTTGACAGTGAACCGTTGTCAGAAGCAGTCAGCTCAGAAGCATCATTGTCCATTTGTACGAATTTTGGAGGGAAAACTGAGGGTTACAGTTTTATTTATTGTTTAATTATTTATAATATTAAGTATACTGTAGTGAATTTTTCGATAAACAATGTCTCAAACAACACTTACATCATTCTTTAATAGCAGAAAGAGGCCGGCAACAAATGATATAGTAAATTCAAAGAACAAAATTGCTCATATTGAACGTACAGGTGATGGAGTTAAAATAGATCGCAAAAGGGCTTTACCCACTAATATTATAAATAACAATTTGAAACCGCAAAGTGAACCGATTAATAAACCAAAAATAGACATCGTTAAGAAAACCATCTCCATCGAAAAACCATCCATATCTATTAATTTGCCAGAACAAACAAAAAATTTAGGAACTTTTGCCATAAAAAGTAATGTTACAAATATTGTTAGAAATGAAAAACCCAAAAACCAAACTGTAAGCCAAGCAAGAAAAGAACTTAGCTTAGGTGACATCAGAAAGAAATTGGCTAGTAGTAGTAGGTTAGCGGAACTTCGAGCTACAGCTGACCGACTTAGTAAAGGAATTCAGCAGCTTAAAGAATCTACCGAGAAAAAGAATCTAAAAGAATTTAAGTCTATTGATGTGGATGTCCCTCAGAGGTAAGGAAATTTATAGAAAATTATTCATATATTGTAATAATTTTTTACATAGTTTGTTAATATCTTACTTTTTCTATGTATTTTCAGTCCCAGCAAGAAGCCTATTCGTATTGAGCTTTTATCACCTACAAAGAATATTGATTCTGAAATTAAACAACAAAGACTTTTAATATCACCAAGAAAAGTTGTAGTTAGTCCTATTAAAAGTCCCGTTAAGGTTTGTTATTGTCATGTCATTAATTTACACAACACTTTAGGTGGGTTCTGTTTCTAAAGTTTTGTACCTATATGGCGGTATAGTGGGAGTCTCGTTAGGTCACAACTTGACTAAACATGATGGTGATGGGTTCAATTTTCTACTAAAATGAATTATCTTACATTGCCTATAGTGTAAAACAAAGTTTGGTATTGAATGACACTACTCACCAAGCAATGTTTCTTAAACTGGGCAGAAAATGGTGAATACAGTGTTTTAAAACTGGGTTCCCTCTACTTTCTATATATGGAATACAGGGTAAAACTGAAAAGGTTGGATGATGCCATGGATGTATTATAATAAGGAAATTGTAACATTTTTATACTCATTTCTTTCATGTCTACTTTCAATTTTTTTTTAATTTAACTTTAGCTTAACATATTATTTAGTTTATAGAAGAGTAAGCAAGTAGATCTTGTGTTAAAACATTGTTCTCCACCTTCTGTCAAGAATCCATGATACAGTATGCTGAGTGGAGGAAATAAATATCACAATAAAATGATTAATTGCTCCAGCTAGTTTTTGAACCCAATACAAACACTGCCACACTGCACCACAACGGACATTCCACATTCATATTTTTATAATATATTTATAATTGATGATATAGTACAAATAATACATTTATTTGTATATACAGGATGGGTATGATTGTTTGTTACATATTTTATCTTTTCAGGTACCGGCATATGTGAGACATGCTGCCCTGGCTTCAAACTCTTTGCAACTACCTCACCATTATAGATTCCTAGCTGAGTTATTCCGTGGTATGGAAACTGTGGTAGCATTACTATACAATAGAAATGAAAAAATTACATTTAACAAACTGAAGCCCTCCCTTCAGGAAATGCTCAAAAGGAGTTTCACTGAGAAACATTTAGCACAAATTAAACATCTAGTCCCAGACTTTTACAATTTTGAAATACAAAAAGCTAAAAACTTCAGTGCCAGCAATCAAAAGGAAATATTTGAGCTAGTTATATCACCAAATTTCCCTAATGATATTAAAACTATGAATCCAAGTGTTCTTTTAGAAAGGAGACGTTATTTCTATGATACACTACTACAGTTAGTTAAAAAACATCATGCTCAATTTTTGTCTACATTGGACCCTCCAATTGAAATATCAGACAGAAAATTGGTACGTTGGCATCCTGAATTTGAACTGGAAAAGATTTCAGAAGTAGAAAGTGCCAAATTACCTGAAATGCCCAATGTTGAAAAATTCTCTTCAGCACAAGATGTGTTAGCCAAAGCTCGGGAATTGTTCAAATGTAACACTAAAATGGAAAGAGCTTTAGAAAAGCTTGCCCAAGCAAAGGCAAGAGGCTTGACGGACCAAGAAAAGGCTGTAACTGGTATTAAAGATACACCGAAAAATACTGTTGAAACTCAAACAACTAAATCTGACTTAAAACCTACAACTAGTGTTCAAATATTGAATCCTGCTCTACGCAACCTCCCAGCTTCACTGTTAGAAAAAGTTAAAGCAAAACAAGCAGCAAAAGCTTTGGAGGCTATGACCAGGTCTAGTGAAAATGAGCAGAAATATCTATTATACACCAGATTGCCGGACCTTGTTCGTACATTGAGAAATATATTTGTTACTGAAAGAAAAAATGTCCTGGCATTAAATATCATACTTTCTAAATTAGACAGTAGTTTCAAGTCAAACATATCAGCAAATGATTTAAACAAAGATATTAAAATATTGTCAGAAGAGGCTCCAGAGTGGATTAAATTGCATGAAATTCGAAACACCACTTATTTAAAGTTAGATAAGAATATAGATATTAAAAGTATTATAGAAAAGTTGGAAACCATTGCAAACAAATATAAAACTGATTGAAAAATACTATAAGACTGATTAAGCATGTTAGGTTTAGTTCAGCCAAAGTTTTCAAGCCACATAAAAAATAATATACTCTTGGTAAAGAACAATCTCACTTTACTAATGTCTAAGTTATATAATTAAGAGTACAAGATGTATTAAATGTATTGTTATCATAAGTTTTTGACTTAAGATTAGTTAATATTTTAGATTTTTTTTTTTATATTTAGTAATAGAAAACTAACATCAAATGATCCTTTGATTTGACATAGTAATAATATTGTGATAAAAACAATAAATCTTGTGGACATGTATATTTATAATGTATATGCATTTTGTATGACATCTATTTTGTGTTAATTTTACTTTAAAGTATTATAATTGTCTCTTTCTTCTATAATTTCGCACCTTTAGAATTATAGAGACCTTTTAAAAACATCATGTTTTGGGAAACATCAAATAAAGATGTGTACAATTAAGTTTTTGTACAAAAATTAGGCTTACTAAATCAGTGTAGACGATACACTAGTAAATGCTTCTTAAATTAATTGTTGATTTATTTATCTATATATCTTTTTTCTTTCTTAAAATCAAGGTTCTTTTTGTATTAGGT
>FASU01033591.1:0-11637 GCA_001486225.1 Heliconius pardalinus sergestus
AGACAGACATACAGACAGAGTTACTTTCGAATTTATATGTAGGTATGGATGTTTTTTTAAAATAATACAAACTACTATACATGTACGGTTATATTATCAATTAACACGTCGGTCGGTCAATTTCAACTGAATCAATAATGTGAAACCAGTACTATCCGGTAATATTCATACGTAGCTCGATACGTGACGTTGAACAGATCGTATGACAAGGAGTTCTACGTAATAATTTACAATAATAAAAAATAAAAAAAAATTCTGTTTAGATTTTATTTTTTTAGTTATTATATGGACATAATAAAATTCTTATTAATATATAGATAGGTATAATATTTGCACTAACATTTTATACATATAAGGTTAATAAATAAAAAATCTATATTTCTTACTCTACCAATTTTGTTAAAAGGTTTTTAAAATGTTGTTTTAGAGCAATTCACATGGCATTCATAAGTTAATATACTATATAAGGTTAAATTTGAAGCACGCTAAGTTAGTTGACGCCATTGTGGCGAAATTTGTAAGTGTAAGGGATTTCCCCAAAAACTTCCAGGACGTTTTAAGTTTCAATAGGAAAGTTTTGTTTGTTTTTAGCCCTGTGTTTTTATATATTATATTTTTTTTCGCTGCCTATGCTGTCGCTTACAAAAATATGATAGGGATAACATGCTTTATGTTTTCTTTATTGTTGCATGTAACAGAACTGGTGTGATATTTTTTTTAGCTTCACGCTGTATCCCGCACACAACAGGGTAGGTAGAGGGAGCCTAGTTTTATGATACTTTGTTCTCATGAAGATACTTCCGTTTCCCACTTTCCGCCGAATTATCTAGGCATTGTGTTTTGAGAGACGGAACTCAAAGCCAGGCTTTGACTTGTTACCAGAGATAATAATTTTCTCGAGTGGCAATCAAACCCACAAGCTATAGCGTTTTAGTCACACATAGCAATTTCAATGTTTAAATAATGAAATAACAATTTCATTCATCACCCGTATTACAATTACTCAGCTATACCTGAGCAATATATTACACACTACAGAGCAAATACCCGCGACGCAGTTGCCGCGTCATTCAGTGATGCAATCGACACCTGTCATAAGTAATTAGTTTAAAATGGTTAATTTAAGACAAAACTAAAATATCTTTTGTTAAGCATAAAAGAAAATGAGTTGAGAGAGTTTGAAGGTCATATGCTCTTTAGAAATAATACAAACATGTATGTATATATCTAGAATGGGTATATCTAGAAATATTTTCTGGGGGGAGGGCCTAGAGTTTTTAGTCTTGAAGAGATATGTTCCTGTAAACGTTGGATTTTTAATTTTTCGGGGCAATTTTTTTGTTGGCTAAATTTCTGGAGGTATTGACCGGATGGTCTTATTCCTATTCCCCACGAATACAAGTGCAATCTAACTCCAATAAATAAGTATTATCCTCTTATTGAATAAGATAATTACATTACCCCATAGTCAATGAGAATTCAATGAATTCGATTTGATAATGTATGCGTTCAGATTGTTATATTACGTTGAAGTTTGTTATATAAGACTGTGATAATACCGTGTTAATATAGTGTCAATAAGTTATATATTCCGTTTTATAATAAACTAGGTCAAATAAAGGAGTTATATTATTAATAATTAGATTAGTTTGTATGGTAGGTATAGACTAATGTATTTGTACTTATCTTAAAGTATTAATTAAAGAAAGCAAACGATTATTATTACGCAATATTTCAAAATAGACAGAAAATAGAGAGTGACGTCACTCGCTAAAATCTCAAATGTCTAAAAGATAGTATAAAGCGTAAGTCTGTCTGTCTGTCACTCCTTTTTACGTATTAATAACAAGACAACCACCGTTATTTAGGGAAAGATAAATATTATCATTGATTTTAAGGTAGAATTTAAATATGTACATTAAAAAAGTTTCTTTTTTCCATTACATAACTGGGGTAAAATGACAGAACTGAGGTGCTTTGGGTTCGAGTCTCGTTCCAGGGATATTTGTATCTTACAGCTTCTGGCTTTCTCGGTTCTTAAAAAACATGGACTGCGTTGAACTATGCCATCCATCTGTCTTTTCTTGGAGTATTCCAAATTGTGGAGAACGGAGACTCATCAGTTAAGAAAAGGAGCCTATGAATGTCAAAAAAATACTTTTTTTCGTTAATTTAATAACTATTATTTCGTATTTCAATATCTATATTCAAATGTCACATCTATAAATAGAACCACTAACTAACTTAACTCTTTTCTCAAGTATGACTTTTGCCCTCTAAACTGGAAAGAACTAGTGCTTAATAAGATCAACTCGTACAATTTAATTAAAGTCAATGTTACAAGAAGCCCTTCAGGTTTTTCTTTATGGTAATCTTTTCAGGTTGCCGTAACAAATTTAATTTTAATAATTTTTATTTTGATATTTTTATCTCTTTTCATTTTTTTATCAGTCTATAAATCTGGGGAAAGTGATAAGCGGAGTGTCTTAACACTAGGCCCTAGGTCTCTCTGTCTAAAAAAGATATATTTCTATAATGCTGTTATAATATCTATTTTATTACTTTGTACAGTTTGCTTATTATTTACCTCGGATATAGATAAATTATTTGTCTCAGTTAAAGATGCATTTAATTACTTAATGCTCTAATAAAACAATTTATTACTTCTTATATATTATAGAGCATTAATAGTATCAATTTATATTTACATTAAACATAGTAATTAAGACTAAAGTATTTATATTATTTTCTATTACTTAATTTGTTATGCTCGATTTTCAAATATAATAAAAGTATAATTAAGTTACGAAAGCAACCAAAATGTCTTTTTTTTAGCTTCACGCTGTATCCCGCACAAGGCAGGAGGAACCTGGTAGCATAATGTTAACGCACTTCCGTTTTCCATTTTCGTTCATTTTCTTCGCCCCTGTGCCACGACTGACCTCAACTAAAATGTACATTTTTAATATATATTTGTAAAGATATGTAGATGTTATTATGACTTGATGGTGGAACCAAATAATCCATGATTATGGATTAAAGTTCTGCTTTCCCTCTCTCTACCCACCGTCTGTCCGGCCTGCAGTGGTCCGACTCTATTTGGTTGCCAAATGGAGAAAAAAACTCTATGTTTTTTTCTTTCGCTTAAAATGCGTAAAATATTAGAAATACGTGATAATTTACGTAGTATATACTATAGCTAAAGTTTTATATATAGGCCACAATACACAGTGCTAAGTTACGTACTAATATTGCTAATAGAAATAGTACTCTACGTATATATGGATATTATTTTATCAAGCATTTGTTAATTTATACTTGTTATATAAATGACGTACGTATAAAGTGGTTGAACTGACGTGTATGTGAAATAATTATTTAGATAAAAATGATACAAAAAAACATATAGAGAAGATATACTATCGAGAGTGCCCTATATCGACATTAAAATTTCAAAATAAAATTGCTTCTACTACAGATATTTACTATATTTGTATAAAAAAATACAGTCGAATTGATAACCTCCTTTTCTTACAGAAGTGGGTTAAAAACGGGTAAGTGCGAGTCGGACTCGCCCACATATTTTACATGTCAACATTTTTTTTCTCTATTTATTAAAAATGTATCAAAAACCTACATCTATTGTTGATGTACTATATCTTTTAAAAAAATCGGCGTTTAGTTCCGCCATTTAACACGCAATGCCTCAAGAATTCGGCGGTAAGTTGGAGACAGGAGAGTCTTAACACTAGCTTACTAGGTTCCCTCTGCTATATGCGGGAGAAACGTAAAGGAACCCTTAAGAAATATCTTTTATTAACATAATATATACGAGTAATAAACATTTTAATATAAAAAAGAAATACCTAATTAAATTAGAAGATATCATATAGATAGCCTCATTGTTTTCCTTGAGGCTTAAATCAAAGCAGTCGTGGAAAATTTTGCTATCGATACTTTTAGGTGGACTGAAACATGACTCACATTACTCACTCGCTTCAGTAATTACTCGGGTGGTAAATTTTATATGACTTGTAACTATAAATTATAATTGTAAATTGTTAGATATTGTAAATTATTGTGACTATAAAGGGGTTGTGGTTTCGAATCCCATTCAAGGAAGTGAATTGTTGCTTATTAAAATTTTTATGTGTTGAGTGCCGCCTCTTAACAGGCAATGCCTCGAAAATTTGACGGAAAGTCTCTTAAAGCTAGGTTCCCTCTGCCTACCCTGCTGTATGCAGGCGGAGGCGGAGAGTACAGAGTAGCTTATTACTATGTTTTCTCTGCCAAAAAGATGAGGCAAAACTGAAAAAAAAATGTTTCAAAGAAACACATGCAATAAAATTTCACCGTAACGAAAAAATCACTAACGTTAATAAAAGTATTGCGTTCTTTATATCGAGTGACGAATCATTTTTATCAAATTATAAGGAATTATATAGATACATTATAAGTTTATACTTACGTATCAAGGCATTTTTATTTCCTTGTAATAATTTTCATTAATTTTATCATATTATTATCGATAAGGATGTAGATATGTTTATTTAGTCATTCAAATTTTAAAAAAAATATCGTAAAACTAAATTAGGCTTAAGTCCTTTATTTTGGAGATTCTTCAACGTTTTAAAACCTTATTGTATAACTATTTATGAAAATTGAAATTTTTTTCACATATTTATACATCAAAATATTTTATTTTTATTTAAAATATGTGCTTAAAAGTAAAAATGTAATTTCATTAAAATATTTTAATGTCATAGAAATTCATCATTCAAAAAATTATAACATACAATTCAATTATACAAATATTAGATAAATACTACGAGTATACACCTGCCATCCTCTATACTCTACCGAGGGAGGGGTCCTTCCCCTTTTGAGCCTAGAGCGTTCTCGAACGTTCCGCGTGCACTCGATCGATGCAGCTAGTATAAACCAAGTCTTGCAATGAAAATTTTATTAACTTATAACATAGATTTGTGTGATGACATATTTTTAAACCCAATTAATGTATATAGCATTAATATATGTAAATTAAACCCAATCAATATATGTAGCTTAGAACAATGAAAGTAAAGTCAATGTTAAAAGACTTTCATTACTTTCTATAATTGTCATAATATCTGTAGTGAGTTTAAAAAATAGAATTTAATTGTTTGAAAATCTTTACTTATTGTAATCTAATTATGAAAATAGTTTAAAAAAACAAAATTATTAGTGTTTATAATTGTTTATTTATATTTTCGAATAATCTTGAATAATGTTAAATAATCTTTGTATTGCGAAAAGTAGAGCACGATAATTAAGTTACAATTATTATACGAATTGTTATAATTTTAAGCTTCAATGATTCAAATAATTACGAAATAGTGGCCAATTTGTTTTTTTTTATTAATAACTCTTTTATCTCCTTATAAGGAGAGTAAGTAGAGTAAGTATCTTTTGGGTATGATTTAGTTATTTATTTACATTATATAAAGTAGGTGAAAGGAAAATGAAACATAAAATTAGGATAAGCAATATATTTTAAAAAGTCATCAGATCAGACAATGCGGATTACATGCAGTTTAAAAAAAACAACTTCATTGAACATTTGACCAAAATTGCAGACAATTAAAAAACATGGCAGTTTATTTTTAAACTCGGGAACTTTACATGCGAGAAGTTTGATAAAGACTGTATTTTTATATTTTTTTCGCTTATCAAGATATATTTTGAACTAACATTAAAATTATTTTAGGTCATTTTCTATTCAGTCGTACTGATAATTTTCTTATATTTAATAAAGCTGGTCCATTTACACAGTCATATTTAACATCACATAGAAACATGCAAAATGTAACAAAATGTACCTTAAAACCTACTTAGTATAATTTCTAAAAGTCACATTCATGGCTTTAATTTAATATGTCACTGTTTAATACAATTATTAATGAAATACATGCATATATACGGTAAATTTCTTTATATATTGTATTCTATTTAAAATTGTAAACAAATGTTCCAATATTATTTAATATAGAGAAAAATTTACACTAGCTATCGTCAAGAGAGTTGCAGATTGTAATTAAACATCATCAATATTCTTAAAAGTATATATATATTTGTTTAACGCTCACTAAATACGAAAATATAATTAATGAAGGTACTTCTTTTCTTTTTAAAATAAATAACACCAACTTACATATAACAAATCACAGATACCGATCGCCAACTGCCACAACTACTGGGCCGCCGGGGCTCCAGCAACAAACAACAGAGCCGCGGCGTCCCCTTAAGGCTTAAACTAATCGCAGTCTTAGTCATACAAACAGCCCTTTACAACTTACAACCTCTCAACAACCTTAAATTTTAACTAAACAAACATGCCGTTAGAAGCGAACCAAATGGGTGACGGCTTAGTAATACTATTGCATTGTTTACATCAGTGTCCATCCTCGAGGGAGTGTTCCGGCTCTCCGCGGCCAGCGCGGTCACAGGTAGGGCACGCACACGCCGCAGCGCGGTCGCCGCTCGGGGGAGCCGGCGCTGGCCCTGCACAGAAGCACGGCGGGTTATCTCACGAGCTTCTCTCGTTGTGTCGCGAGTCAGCGCGGCTGAAGGCGCGCTTCAACTTGTCGACCAACCTGTTGTGGAACTTGTCTCCTTCTTGGGCGGGCGGGCTAGCCGAGCCCTTGCGGAGATCGGGGGCCCGCAGCGAGGCGCGCGAGGGCGGCGCGCGGCAGTAGGACAGCGAGCGCATGGCGGGCGCGCTGCGGTGCGGGCTGAGCATGGCGCGGGGGCCTAGCGCGGGACCCAGTGCAGGCCCCTCGGAACGCGACTCGGACACCTTGCGCACGCGGCCCCCTAGACCGCTCTTGTCTGCGCCCTCGGAGGTCCGCCTCGAGCGCTGCGAGTTGTAAATGTCCCAATCGTTCTTTACCACTGGCATCATGAACGCCATCTCGGCGGCGGCGACGGTTACTCTCGTCTTTTAACGTTTTCGTTGAAATATAGTCGGCGCCGCTGAAAATTATGCTTCGCGGAATAGTATGTTGCGATCGATAGCAGTAAATAACTCTTGGAGTACTTTTCACAATTTTCAGTTTTTATAATTTATATTCTTCTATATTTATAGCGGCTAAATAGATTTTTAGTTCTTATTAGGTATATTTGTCTATAAAGAGACGTTTAGAAAGAATACACAAGCTTTCACTTCAATGTCACACACGTAGAAACTATTAAGTTCAGATGTTCACCTTAGGACGAATTGCTGTAGAATGAAGTATACGTGAAAACACCCTGAATATAAGGAAAACAATGGCGCCACTGTCGCAACGGAAACTGCTGTAAGCTGCATTTTCTTTAGAGACATCTTGAAAAAATTATACTATATCTGTGTAATGATTGAATAATATTTATAAAGGTAATGAAATTATTAAATATATATATAATTCAATATATACTCTGAAATTAATAATTTCAATATGATAAAAATGAATTGACTATTCATTACTAGATGGCAAATTAATTTATGCTATTGCACAACAGATGGCGTAATAAAATATTAACAATTTTACGGTATACTTATATCTTCAACATGTTAAAAATTAACATTTTTATATAAATTAAAAAAATTATTTCAAAAAATGCTATTTTATTTTCTATTTGTTACTTAAGTGTAGATATACATTATCGCTAGCTTAGAGTCTAGACAACACATAACGTGGACTCAAGAATTCCAGACAAACTAGATGGCGTTCTACATCATTCTAGAAACATCCATCAATATATAATATAGTGAGATGGGTCACCGAAAAATATATAAACCTAAATCTGTACAAAGGAAGTATGCACAAGTAAACACTTATTGGTAGGTATCGATTACTTCTAGATAGGATAGAGGAGGCCGGCTATTCCGTGCCCACACCTAAAATTTTTACTATGAAAATAAAAATCTTAGCATCCCCTAAAAAACATCTCTAGATACGCCAATGAAAAGCAGCCAAAACATGCTTATCAATATAAAAAAATATTTAGAATCATACATGAAACAATAAGTACTTCAAAATAGCAATAACCATCAAATAGAAATTCCGGAAACATGGATACTATATTTTTGCTTTTTACAAAGTTACTTCATATAATAAATAACAAGTATATAAAACTCTTCTGAGCCATGTATTCTTCTGAAACAGTCCGTAATTTTACAACCAAAAGTTCTGGAGGTAGAGGTTCCAAAAAAATTTATACACGAGCTCTAAAAGACGATTTTTCAAAATTACTAAAACAGGTATATGGGAAAAATCAAACGAAATCGATTGTTTAGTAAGTTTTATTTTAATTACTTTGTTTGAGTTAATAACAATATTTTAAAAAAGGTAACATTAAATAATACATAATGATATTTACTATTACTTTTGGATGAGTATTCTTGATAAGTCGATAAGTCTTGACATTTTTTTAAAACTACTATAAGAATTAACAACGAAATTTGAAAATAAATTTGTAAATATAATTAAATTAATTGTAAATATTATTAAATTATTCTATTGAATGATTGTGACAGTTTACACTATAATATGCATTAACGTCAACAAGCAAAGCAAAACACATACACATTAATAACAAATTGGTGGGAGAAAGCAATATTGTGAGCTTAGAGTCTAAACTTGCTAAGTAACCTATTAAGACTAAAAACATTTTTAAAAACTAATAGTAAATATATACTATCAGAAGATTTCTATAATTTCGAAAATTGTTATATGAAAATAATATAAAAATCGATTTTGTATTTATTTACACTTTCAAATTGTATAGAAATGTAAGAGTATAAAACGACACTTCCGCTTAGAAGTCGAAGATGTCATTCTTAATATATTTTAACCTCACACTGTATACGGAGAGAACCTAGTGTTAAAACACTCCGTTTCCCACGCACGGCACAATTTTCGAAACTTTTCGTATTGAGTATCGCAATTCAATACCGCGTTTTGTCTTATTGCCAGAGCGAAGAAATGAAAATAATTCATTCCCCACGTGTGGGCATCGAATCCACAACCGTCGGGTTAGGTCAGACGCTGTGCCGTTGCGCCACAACGATATTATAATTTTACTAACAAATATTACTTTTATATAACAATATTAAGTAAAATATAATTAATAGCGATAGAAGCATTATTACTAAATAATGAATTAGTAAATTACAACATAACTTTAAAAAGGCTAATTATTATTAAATATATATGTATATACATCATTCCACAATTATTATTAATTATCATGAATTTATATCTAAAACTCCTCTAATAAAAAGAGAAACTTAATCGACATGAGACTAATTAAAATGCATAATTACAAAGTAGACTTCGATAAAGAAATAATACTAGCAACCCAAATGCGGTTCCGCTCGCTCAAATTTATTATAACATTATAGCCGAATTATAGAAAATCTCTATAATAATTATAGCTTATATATTATTCTGATGTATAGTCTATATTACCGTAAAGTTTCATCTCATTATGTTCATTAGTTTTGTTTTGAAAGTGGAACAAACATCCATCCTAACAAAACTTTCACATTTATAATATTAAAGAAGTGATTGTTATAGAAAAAAGAAATTATTAGTTTGACTGTAAACTAACATAAATGTTTTTTTAGATCTATCCCGATTAACATAACCATTTAAATTAATAATATTATAACAATTAATAATACACTAGAAACTCGATTAACCAAACTAATTATTGTTGTTTGGCATTCGGATAATTGAAAATTATTGAATGGATGAAGAAAATAGGTACAAAATGTTATGTTTATTTAAAACAACAAATACATAGCAATGAAAATCTATATTTATTAATTAATTATTAAAAGATATATTTTCTAACATTTACACTTATTTTTATGTATATTTTGGATTTTGGATAATCCCAAGGCCGGATAATCGAGTTTCTACTGTATATAATACTAATCCTACAATATAATTAGATTAATTTGACTGTAAACTGATATTAGTGTCTTGTTTAGATTTATCCGGATCATAATAACCGTTTAAATTAACCATAGTCAGTAATTCAACTAAATGCCTTTGATATCCGCATTCCATAAGTTTCGTTACAACTTTATGTAAATATTTGGCAAGTTTCTCGAACAAATGGAACAATTCCTCGAGTTGAACGAAATTTGTATGTGTGAAATTGCTGTTTTCTTCTTTTTGTTGCCATTCCCTAAAAAAGTAAAAGAACTTTTGCATTACTATGATTTACTTTTATAAATATTTTTTTTAATTCGCTCTATATTATTTAAGTATGTCACGCTTTATTTTCTCTTAAAAGAAGAGCGGTGTTGAAAAGAACTCATACCCAGAATGTAAATCGCACCTACAACTAATGCGTTTACAGTCAAATAGTGTGCTACGATAGCTTTAATAAATAAATAAGATTTAAAAAACTAAACCGAGGCCGTTGTGGCGCAGTGGCACAGAATCTGACTATTAACGCAGCAGTTGAGGGTTCAATTTCCCATTCACTTCCACTTCCACGACGACGAGTTCCTTCATTAAACCAGCAATTTCTCAAATCCCAAAGAATTGGGAAGGTCCCGACTACTGATGTAAGCACTAGGTTCCCTGCCTACCCTGCTATATAGGGGATACAGCTTGAACCTAAAACAACAAATAACTCACCCAGCTTTCAAAACTCGGCTAAACTTTAGTATCACAGTGAAAATATCATTCAATAGCTTCATTACGGGCGTCGATCTATTATTCAGGAGACATCTAAACAAAACTTTCTTTATATAAACTACATGGCATTCGTATAAATCGTCTAAAGTTCTCGCTTTCTTCAAATCCTTCTCAAATTCCGTCCAAGATGTTAGAATACATGTTGTTACTATATAATTGTCTAAAGCTCGTATTAAAGACGCCATTATGTGTCTATATATTTGTACTGATATGTATTGAGGTGATTTGAGAATCTTTCTCGAATGTACCTTTGATAATTTCACTATTAATTTTAAAGCCTGAAATAAAGTATATTAGTATTGTTTTATTATTCACATTTTATTATATTATTGGTTTATTAAAAATTGCTAAATGATCGAGATATAGCAGTTCATTAATGGTTAACTAATTATTGATTAACTATATAATTATCTAAATAATTATATGCGGGATAGAGCGTAAAGATGACAAAAAACTGTAGATTACCTCAAAATCTTCACTCAGAACCCAAAATATTCTTCTCATTTTAATAAGAAATTGGAATACTTTAGTATATCGCAATAACGCTTCCTGCGATAAAATAATATTCAACGGCCAACCGACAGAGTAAGTGAGGGACAAACACTGAAGAACATCCGGCGAACTGTGTTGAAAACTTAGCGGACACTCTGCGATTGTAAAAGACAAATTTTCCGAAAATTTGTGGACATCTGAAATTTAAAAAATATATAGTATTGTATTAATAAACAACTTAGCCGCAAACTAGCTAACTCCACTTGCGTGAACTTTATAAGAGACGCCGAACACATTATCTTGATTTTGCAGACCACTTTTTAAAAAAGATTATGATTATCTTGTAAGGCAAAAATATAAAATATCATAGTTCTCAATAACAAAAAATAGCCAACGGCACGCGGTGTTCCCA
>FASU01033612.1:0-11506 GCA_001486225.1 Heliconius pardalinus sergestus
ATAAGCAAAAATAAAGCGATATAACAAAAATTTTAAACAAAACTTTTAAATTTTTAAAGTTTTAAAGTTTTAAACAAAAGTTATAAATATTTAGATTCAAATATTCAACTAAAATATGAACATACTACCTTCGAGTATACTATAAAATCAAATTTACTTAACTCAGGAAGGCATCACGTGTTACTAAGTCTAATACTGTTTATCAATTTTAAAAGACCATCATGGTGCTGCTACAGAATGTCAGACTATAAACACGACAGTTGAGGGTTCAATTCTCACTCATATTTTTAATCTTTCGCTCTATTATGATAAAACGCGGTTTTGAACTCCGCCACTGAACGCAAAATATCTGGAAAATTGTGCATAGTAGGGAACTAAGTGTCTTACAACTAGTTTCTCCAACAGCGGAAGCTAAAAATTAGGCTCGTTGCGTGTTGAAAGGTAGAGCCCAACGCCAATATTTTGCATATAAAAATTAACCAAATTTAGATTCGAAGTCACGACCACCACGTATTTAAATCTACTCAATTTTATACTCAACGGTATCAATGTCCTTTACAAAATATATTTTAAGCCATCTAGGAAGTCTTAAACTGTCGGCCTTCGCTACAATATCGGGGCTCCCGAAAATCCCATTGTTTGTCTAATTCAGCTGAATTGACAGTAATTGGGTCTTCCTCCCAATTTGACTGCACTTGACTCGAGCACAAAGGAAAATGTACTCAATTTTTTACAAAATAAGGTTTAAAATTACTAAAATAACTAGTTAAAACTTAGGTCGTTCTGTCTTGAGATGATCATCACCAGGATTGAGGTCGCAATAGATTTTTAATCTTATCAATGAAAAAATAAGGTTTAATTTTGGTATTTTATAATTTCAACCATTTGACCTCTAGTGCAGGAAAAGGGGTGCAACACGGAGATAAATCAAATCAATTTGATTAATTTAAGATGATTCTAAAGGAGGTTGATAGTCCGGCGTGACACGTGACGGTGTTAGACTGTTTGTTAGGTATTATCGGTAAATATAACATTTTTAGAAAATGAATAAGAGTTTGAACGTAGCGGGACTCGAACTTGTGTCCCTTGGAAACTGTCTAAATGCTTTGACCTGTAAGCTATACGTTCTAATCAAACTTTTTAAAAACCTACGGTTTTGTAGAGACTTGTATCCTTACTTTGGAGTAACACTTTAAAAATAATAAAAATAATATTAGCTAATAGTGACCTTTCATATAGATACAGCAGAATACGCAAGGAGAACCTAGTGTTTAGACACTCCGTCCTCCACATTCGACATACTTCAGTTTTTGTGTGTTTTCACTTTTTTGTCAGCTTCACTCTGTGTCCTGCACATAGCAGGGCAAGGGGAACCTTGGAATATAGAAACCTGGGAACCTGCAAATAAAATGTATGTGATACGATTACGATACGATGCCCGCTAAGGTGCAGCCTGTCTGTAAGCGTTATGGGTTCGATTTACTACTTTATTTTTATTTCTGTGGTAAAGAGGCAAAAGCGAGGCGTTGAGCGCCGCTACTCAACACACAATGGCTTCAATGCGGAATGCGGCGGAAAGTGAAGACCAGACTCAGTCGTGTGGAAATTGAGCCTAAAGTCTGTCACGTTAACAATCGCCCCCGTGCCCCGGCGTCACGACTGGTCTCAAATGTAACGAGACGATTTTATTGAGAAATGTAATTCTTTTAAAATTGTTGTTATAAAACTACTTTTCCAGGCTTTTCCAGGCAGTTTTACTTCTTCACGCTTTTTCTTGCATTGCAAGCAGAAAATGAAGAAATGTCTCAAAATGGCTCGCATGTCTCAAAAATTAGACTGAAAGTTGGAAACTGAGTGTCTTAACATTATGCATCCAGCGTGAAAAAAATATCAACTATAATGCATATCGATCAAAGTAAACTAACTATTAAATTAAAAACCTATTACTGAGGTCCTGTAATGGAAATATGTTATTTATTATAAACATATAATTGTTAATTGTAAGAAAACAGCCTTAAAGGTTCTTCCATTCAACGCTAAATGTTTCGAATTTTGGAGTATAAGCGAAGGATGAAGTGTCTCGCCTCTAAGCCCCTGTTATATACACTATAAAACAGTGTAAAGTTATTGCAAGTTCTATTTAAGACATTTTCTTATCATTTTTTTATTCCCATTTGTCAAGACATTACGTGTTAATGGGGCAAAACTTAACACCGTGCTTTGTCTTGTTTCACTAGCGAAAAGCATTGCTTACAGACGCTGTAACACAAGGGCTTCGAATATATATGAGGCCTATACAATTATAAAAAAATATGAAGTTAATATATGTATTTAGCTTCATGCAGTGTCCCGCTTTGATCAAGGGGAAAGGGGGAAATAGAGACGCATGACTTATCATTATTAAAGAGACAGATTGCTTAACTAAAGAAAAAAGAATAATTTGTCAATATATATGTATATTTCTTTATTGAAAGACTGCTAGCGCCATCTGTACGTCAGTAGCAAAACTATACAAGAAAATCGATAGTTGTATTTAAAAAAAAACTGCCAACCAAATAAATAAAAATATACATTTTCAAATACATTTGAAGTTTTTATGTAATTCTTGAAAAAGATGTAATTTCACTTGTATCAAATTTGTCGAGAATTATTTATTATAAAGTTTTAGAAAACTTTTAGAACTTTTCTGTTAGTTGTCACCTGCAACTATATTCGGGGGCCTTAAAACCTCGAACGAAAAATCTAATATCTTTCTCATTTCCTTGAGAATTCCCAGAAGGCCTCTCAAGGTACTCCCCTTCACTCCAAATTCAAACTTTTTGAGTCCAATAGTTTCATCTGTTCTATGTCCATCAGTCACCCACTAATGGAAGAGTAGAAATATATATAATATATATACATTTATGAGCAATTTATATCACATAAGTAAAATAGATGAAGGGGCGGGCTCTATCGATCAAGTATTAATTAAATACAATTATAATGAAACAGTAGCTCCATTATGGCGGAACGAAAAAATGCCATGGAAATTGTAAGATCAAGTTCATTTATATTATTCTGTCATATATAGATACATGTGTATATAGAACTCTTCCATTACCGACTGATTAATAGACAAAGCACTGGTGACAGCATGCGGCGTTTAGTGCTTCAACTTGCCAGTCTTTAGGGTATGTAGAGAAACACTGCGAGAGGATTTTCTGAAATCGCAATGAGAACGGAAAAACGAGATTTTTACAAATTAAGTCAATTAACACAAATTGTTGGCGACAACTAGTATTATAATACAAAATATTAGCGTTAATATTATTTATAATTTTTATTTTTACGCCGTTGGTTGTGAGTAAAAAATCAAGCGTGGCGTTGAGTTCCACAGCTCAACACGCAATATTTTTAACTCGACTCTAGGTTCCCTCTACCAATCCAGCTTTATGCGGGAAAATGCGTGAAAAGATAAACATTAAATTGTCCTTATAATACATTTCATATAAAAAATGTTAAGAAGTCAGTTTCTTTGTTACTTACAAATACAACGAAAGAGAAAATGCTTTTGTCCCTGTCGCGGCACGACATAGCGTGCGTCCTATAGTAGCTCCCACGGTATTCGTACAGGTATGGACTCTAATTATTATTGTCATTTATATGTATTTTTTTTTAATATATTTCATTCATTTTGCAAATTAGCCAAAAACAACTTAATAAAATTTTCCATTTTCACTTTCTCTCTCTTAATCTTCTAATAATAATTTCCAGAGATAACTCTAACCGCAGATACAGTGGGTTGCATTAAAATGATTATTATTATATAATAGAACCAGTAGGGTATCTCGACAATTATCTGTTGTACACAAAAAGATTTTTCGAGATTAGCCCGTTCAACCAAACATATTTCCGCAGAAATCAAAATATACAGTAACCACTAACTACCACTAATTCATTTCTATTTATCTTACAATATATAGAAAATAGGCAAAGATTAAGAAACTCCGTTTCCGACGGTAACTTAAATAAATTACAATTGTTATGATATCTTTGTCGTAGTTTATATTTCAATAAATGTCATTTAAAAATTTCGAGGCCGTCGTGGCAGTGGGATAGCATCTGTTCAATCACCACTTGGGAGGAATGGTTCATTATATTTAAATTATTTCATTTCTCTGCTCTGGGCGACATAACGTGAAATTCAGTTCCGCTACTCAACGCGTAATATTTGAAAAACTGGGCGGAATGTGGAGAATGGAGTACCTTGACACTAGGTCCTAACAATTTCTTAAACCTTAAAAAAAGATGTTTGTAGAAGAGGTTGTTTTATTTAAAGATTTTATTGCAATGTAAATGCACAAATTTCGCTATTTCAATGTAACATTAAATAAATAATATCAACATTTAAGAGTACACCTAATTTATAAAAAAAAGGTGAAAAGAATATCTTAACACTAGGCTCCCGCTGTCTTTCCTGCTATTTGCGGGAAACAGTGTGACGCTTAAATAAACAATCTTACGATAAAAACAATTATATTTATTAATAATATTATTGATCACTCTAATAGAATACACCTCTGTTTAACGTCGACACGACATTTGTTCTGTGACACTTATATATACTGACTTTAACCGCCAGCTACAGCCAGCTCTGTTATATACGAATTATGTATTACAAAACTAAAACTATAGTTAATATACTACGGAGGAATTAGGACGGAGTGTCTGGACTCTGAGTTCTCTTTGACTGTCCTGCTATATGCGGGAAATGTGTGAAATTAAATAAAAAATATATTTGAGTAAAAAAATATTAAAATATTTTATTACTGATCTCCTTTGAGATTCTTTGTGAGATCTCCTTTTAAGAAAATAAAACCTATATAAGAAGACCCACAAACGCAGCAAGCCAACTGCCTCCAGAATTCGGCGGAAACAGAAAAGTGGGGAACGGTGGAGAACAGAAGAGTCTTACTGGGCAACGGAGTGTCATAAAAAGATATCCAGGTCCCCGAAGCCTACCTCGGCGCTTCATAGGCTTTAAAGATTTTCAATAGTAGCTATATGTGAATTTAAGGGGGGGAATGTGTTTGCATGTTATGTAGCTTAACACAAAAGTCTCGAAAGGCAGAAAGTCGAGAACAAAGTATTTGTACACTAGGCTTCTAAGAGAAAAGGAACGCAAAATATGCTAAAAGCCGATAATAGCAATAAAGTCTACACAATGAACATTATTAAAAGCTATTCAACGATAGATGGCGCTAATTAATCGATAAGATTCATATTAAAATCGATTTATCTTTTAACATGTCGTAAATAACAAAATACAACTTAGAAATGCTTTATTTTTTTTATTTATAAACATAATTTAATTTTAAAAACAATATATTTTTGTAAATCTATACCAAAATTTTAATGCTAGAGCTAAAGAGATTGTTTGGGTGAAGAAAATGTAATTTAAAAAATATAAAAATAAATAGAATACTATATCAATTTCTTTTAACTTTTCTATTGAGAATATGGTATTTCCGAGGAGTAGTGGATAACAAAAACGTGACTATTGTGGGATTCGATTTCCACTGAGAGGAATAAATTATTCATTTTCTCTAAGAAATCCAGACCAATATTATTTAACACATTGCCGGTTACACAGCAAATATACAATACAATCTCTAGGAATGGTATTCATTACCACCTATAAAATAGACAATAATCTTCATAATTTTTAAATTTCATACATTACCTGTATGTCACAGGTATTTAATACAGTTATTATAGATTTATTTCCCGACTTAAAGAAAAGATTGGTATGATTTATTTTCATTTCTCCACTCATCCAATACACAATACCCCAAAAAATCTTTACAATTTGGAGAACGAGCTCTTAACACTAGGTTTTTATACCTACCTTGCTATACTAAAAAAGACACTAGACACCAAGCCACCCATACACTGTCATACATTAAATAATATGAAAACACAAGTAGTATTAAATCTACGTATGTAGACTATCATTATTATGCAATAAACACACCATTACGTCAATGTCGGTCATTACATGAAGTCGATCTCTACATACCGTCACTAATACTATAAAAGCTGTGCATTTCTCCCTTTTTATGTATGGATCATAACAAAGTTGTTGTAGAAGTTGTATGAGTGGGTCTAAATCCCGTTGGTTTCATTTTTTTTACAATTAGCTTTTAGGCCAGTCGTGGTTCAGAGGTGACTAGAGTAACCGAAATATTTAGTATTTTCTGTGGTAACGAGACAAAGCACGGCATTGACTTCAGCCATTCAAAGCGATGCCCCTAGAATTCAGCGGGAAATCGGGCACGGAAGAGTCCTAATGAGAACGGAGTGAATTGGGCTTCCTCTGCCTACCCTGCTGTGTGCCAGCGTCATGCTGATCAACATAGCCCACCAAAGATATACGAATAATTTCCTTGCATTTTAAAAACTAAATAAGTATATTTTAAAAATAATTTTCTAAGAATATCTAAAAAAACACTAACTTCTAAGAAAATGTGAAAAAAGAAAAGTATTTTACGGATCGTTAGCCCTTTCGGCCCAAATAGGGATATTGCGTGCTGACTAACGGAACCTAACTCTACACTTGGTTCCATTCGATCGAGGAGGACAATGTTTTGCTAGGTATAGCATGACAAAGGTTAGTGTTGTTAGCACTCAGAGAGAGCGATTAATGTTTGATTGATGTTAAATTGCTATTAATAGTTATTTATGTGGATTAATTAGGCACAGCGTTAGTGGTGGGGTATTTGTGGTTGAATTTTCTTAGGAAGGAATTAGACGTATTTTCTCACTTTGGTAACAAAATAAAAGGCTAGCTTTGAATTCAGCTACTCAAAATTCAAAGTCTGGAAAATTCGATGTAAAGTATGGAAGGAAATGCCTTAACACTAGGTTCCCCTGCCTAACCTATGTAAGATATAACGTAAAGCAATTTAGTAGGCATTCCAATGCAGTAGGAAAATGAAAATAATTCTCTCCCCCTAATAGGAATCGAAGCTACAACGTTCGTGTTTATAATCAAACGTCCTATATCACCATGAACTCTGAAATTATAATACTAAATTATAATAACATTACTTAAACCCTAAAACAATTTGCTCTGATTTAGATGAATATTCTGAGAAGATCCACCATTTTTTTAATACAGAGAAAAAAATTGAAAACATGTATAATATTGTAAAGGGCTTGCATCGTACCTACAATTTAGTTTTTAATCACAGTACTGTGGAAATACCATTTTTCCCATATCCTACGCCTGGGCAACAATTTCCGATGCGATGTTACCGAAAATTTAAGGCTTGTTTGTTGTTAAAGCTAAGATATAGTATATTTTGTATATTTTAGCATTTTTTTAAAAAAGAATTGCTTTAAGTATAAGCGACAGTTATGTCATTACTATGGTACCATCATATAACGTGAACGTTCAAATAAATTGGCGGAAAGTGTGACGTACCTTTTTTTAGTTTCACACTGTATCCTGCATAAAGCAGGGGAGGCAGAGGGAGTCAGGGAAACTAGAGTTAACGACCCTTCGATCCCATTGAGATACTTACGTTTCCTACTTTCCGCCCAATTCTCGAGGCAATGCGTATGAGTGATACAATAAGTTCATGTTGTGAATCACTCCGCCACGATCATGAATATCCAAATGGATATACATTTGGATATTTTCAACAGTATCAAAAAATATAATGACTCTAAATGAAAACCAAAAGCTATATTTAAAATATTATTTGACTGTTAACGCACCGTTAGTAGATTCGATTTTCATTTCAGGGAATGAATTATTTTCTTTTATCCGCTCTGATAAAAAGATCACAGCAGCACAATAGCTGAGTTCCGCCTCATCACGTCACGCCACGAAAATTGAAAGGAAAGTTGAGAACAGAATGTCTTAACACTAAACCTAGTGTTAATCTGCTTGTCCTTTCTTCTGCTTATCCAGCTATATGCGGGATGCTTCTTAACGCTATATTTAAAACATATCTTAGCATAGCAATCACCTTCAGTGTTTCACTGGCACAAAACCCAAAACCGTATAATCGTTGCATTATGATTATCATTAAGGCACAGCTAACCATGCCCGGGTATAGTGGGTTCGATTTAATATTCATCATTTTGTATCAAGATGTATTATTATGTTTTTTGGTAACTAACTTTAGTATATAAATGGTGATGACATACCAAAGTACAGAGCAACTGTGTGACAGAGTGATGCTTTAAAAAAGGGATTGTGGCTTCAAATCCTAGTACAAAAATTATCATATTTCATAATTGGTAAAAAATCCTGAACAAAAAATTATTGCATTTATTATTTTTATATAAATAAAATAAAATTGTTATATTACTTCTAATATCTATGTAATAACAGCGTTGAGTTCCGCTATACTAGAAAATGTCTCAAAAGCAATGCCTCAAGCTAAAACAATGTCTTGACATTAGATTTTACCTGCCTATCCTAAGTTGAAGCGAGATACTGAAGACAATAAATACCTATTATTTAAATAAATATTACAATATTGTAGCGGAACTCAACGCTACACCTTGTCTCGAACCTACAACCTCCTACAATTAGCTTGAGAAAAACAACATTTACCTACAAAATCGATTATAATATAAAAAATATCCCTCTATAATTTGCGTCGTCTATACAAAATTATGTTAATACAAAGCTAGTTCTGAGTTAATGTGATATACATCTGTCCTATAAAATTACTTATGAATATTTTAAGAAATACTGAGAACTTGTTTGTGACAAAAAACCATGGCTTGTGCCGTAGTGGCTCAGTATGTGAATGGTAGTGGATTCAAATCCCATATAAGAGGAAGAGATTTTAAAAAAATGTATTTGGTAGAATAAAAAGTTCAGGGATTTGTCAATTTGTTTGTAGTTCTTCGGTAAATTTTCTTTATATTTTTTTCTATATTATTTTTTATATATATATATATATAAATAAAGGCTTTGGGCGTCTGCCTATAAAAGCGACGATTGTGGCTTCGATTCCTACTCGATGAAATGAGATATTCCATTATCTCGAAGTGGTAACAAGACAGAGCGCAGCTTTCAGTTTCCCCACTTAATATGTAATATTTTGAAAGTTAAACGTAAAGTTAGTAAAAGAGTGTCTGATCACTTAATATTATACTTTTCGTCCATTTTTAAAGACATTGACGAACTTGCCCAAGCATGAAGAAACCTGACAAAATACAATTCAAATACAATCAATGTCCTCATGGAATTCGAACCCACAACCACTTCGCTAACAGCGTCGCCAACACTCCGATGTCCTAATATACCTATTAATGAGAAAACATAATCAAAACTGGCACATTATACAAAATTCAATATACCATGAAATTACTTGTTTCCTTACAAATTATATAGCATTGGGTGCAACCGCAAAAGTATCGATAGTTTATCATTACTCGTCTACCAGGGCGGACCGAGTCGCATAAAAATACTTAGGACAACTTCTTATATGTAAATTTTGTATATACGGTGACGCGGGAATCGAAGCTGTGACCTCTGAGGTTGTGTAGATGGTTTTGTTGCAAGAACTAATAGTGGAAATGTGTATGTTTCTGAAGTGTGTTGTGACGAAGTATAAAGTGACAGTTGTTTTTTTTTAATTATTGTGCTTTTTTTATTTTTTGTGAGTTTTGTGTAATTTTTAAATGATTATGTTAAAAGAAAAAACAATTTATATTCTTTTCATAGAAAAATCGAGCTAGCTAAAAATAATTTTATTGTTTTCGCACTTTCCACCCAAATTTTTCCGCGAAAAAGATAAAAAAAAGCGTGAAAATTGAGATTTCAAGGAATTGGAAACGATCTTCTCAATATTGTACCTCGATTGTGATTACATGTCACAAAGTCATAAAGAAAAACAATGGATGAAACAAGTAGGTATGTAAAAAAAATTTGTTTTATTTATTTTTTCTTTTAATATCTTACGAGCTCCGCCGCGGTTCAGTGTCTCAGTGTCTGACTGCAAGCATGAAAGTTGTGGGTGCGGTTCCCAGACAGGGAAATTAATTAATTATTTTCCTTTCGTCGCTATGGTAACAAGAAACAAGTAACCCCCTTACCACCCTGACTTCCCACCCAAGAAATATATTTATTACATATTATATTAAAATTTCTAAGCCTATATCTTATTACTTCACTGCTGCTTTCTTTTCTAGTGTTATCAATTACTTACTGTTATAAATATACTTATATTAAATTTCAAACTAAAATTTTCCCTAAGAATAAGAGAAAAAAACTACCTTTCTAGTGCATTCAAGACAAAAGTATATGACTGACGGTTATAAGTTTGATTCCTACTCGAAGAAATTATTTTCACTTTCGCGTCCTGATACACAGGGGTTGATAAAAAATCTTATGATCAAACTACATATTTTTAAGTTTTCATATATTTTTAACAGGAATATTCATGGGTTCTCCACGAATTTTTGGAGTGTATATTTATACAAGTGTTTAAAATTGGTTTATTTTAAAATACTTTTCTTATTTGTCGGTTCGAATAACCTACTAAAGTCCAACGAAATTACTAATTTAAACATTCTAGTACAAAATTAATATGTTAACTATAACATAATAGCTGTTTAACATAATTCAATGGCGCCAAGACTCGTTACACTAATTAGACTGTGATTTTTATGAATACGTTATTTTTTGAGGCCTTCGTAGGCAGGGTCAGACTGTAAGCTCGATGGTTGTGGTATTCGATTCCCAGTTGGTGAATAAATTATTTCTACGCTCTACAAAGTATGAGCGCAGTATTCGTTTTCGCAAGTTTTCGCAACGTTTCTATTTTGATAGGAAAGTGGAGAACGGAGTGTTTTAACTTTAGGTTCTTACTGCCTACTCTGCAATTTAAAAATAATTATGAAAACAAAAAATTTGTCTTTTACTTTAAAATTTTATCAAGAGGTAGTACTGAATGATTACACTATTGAAATAATTTCAATATTAATATATCATTGATAACTTGGGGTCGTCGTGGCCCGCTGGCACAAGTTACCTATGACTGTAAACTCGACGGTTGTAGGTTCGATTTCTACGCGAGGGTATATTTGATATTTTCATTAGCTAAAGTAATAATTCTATTATCAAAAACAAAACAATTTACTGCCGTCATCCATTTAAATTTTATAGGGTATTTTAGGAACAATTAAATAAAAATTAGATGAAAATCTTTGTACTTTGAACTTACAGCTCATGTCAAACTGATCTTTGAAAAAATAAAAAAAAAACCAAAAAATCAATTTCATTGAACACAATTATTAGACCGCAGACCAAATTGAACCCCTATACCAATATTTAATACCCTACCCTTATTTATCCAAGTCGAATGACTATATTTTTTTAGTAAACCGCAACGAAATCGACACAGACGTGCGGCGCCTGCGCATACGAAAATTTGAATTTGAAATTACTATGTAATAGCATCCTTGGATATTAAAAAGTCATCATAGACTGGAGTTTTTT
>FASU01033651.1:0-10534 GCA_001486225.1 Heliconius pardalinus sergestus
CGCCCTAATTATCAAATACCTAGCAGAATACATATAACGTATATCCGTCCTGTTCAAAGGGTGAAGCCGAATGGGCCAGCGCCATTGTCCATTTTACCTACTCATGCTGTTCACACGGAAAGGCCACCCTTAAGTATAAAGACGAGCGCACCCGCTCATAAACCTTTTACCAATCCTGGAGGGCTGGATGTAGAAGTCACAAGTGCTCTTCCACATCTGCAAACTACAAAGAAAACCGGAAATGATGACGACTACGACTACGATATTGATGTCCGAGAAGATCAGCTCTAACGTTATTTTTTTGTTTTTTAATTTTATTGCTTTGTTTAAAAGAATGTATTTTCATATATTTAATTTATATATTTCATATCATGTATACCTACCATATTGAAAGAGAAATATGAATATGTGAATAATATGAATTGATAATGACACTGTTTGCCAAATATTCAGTTATATCCAATTAATTGTTCTTACTTATTCTATCTAACGTACAACCATTAATACAAATATGGTAGTAAATGTGTCATGTCTATTCGTGCTCTTTTGTTTCACCATGTAATCTATAATGCCTGAGCAAACTAAAACTATTGACTTACTGAACACAAATACTTAATGAATACAGAAAATCAATATTTATGACAAGCAATACGACAACTGCGTGTGCTAGCAATAATTGGAAATCATATACAAAATAGATTTGACCTCCTCAGCCGACTTCAAAACATATTATAAATTAGCAAAATCAACTATATTAATCTGTGGGCCTCCTGGCCGTTTGAAAATCAACTTTCGAAACTAGAAATAACCTTACCTTTATCTGTTTCTCAGAACTATCAGTATCTAAATGATTTATCAAAGTCACATACACAAAGTAATTGCCTACATGGATACTAATATCTTGAGGACACTAATGCCTTTCTCCAACCTGCATACTCAACGTGAAGAAGAAACTTCGAGCCCCATATGACTACCACGGTAAAGAATGAAAATGATAAACAATGAAGTAATCATATGTACATTATTATAAGAATTTTTATTAAAAATAACATACATAATTTCTTTAATTAATAGTTATTGTTTTTATTTACATTGTTTCATGGATCGATCGATAATAGCGCATTTAAGAAATGTCTATTTCTGGTAACAAGAGTTTAAGTTCAATTCTTACTTAGCGAAATATTTATCTTTACAAATATCGTTTGCGAACCAAATTTGATATAACGCGTCTTTTAAATGAGCGGATATTGAAGTATGTAATAGGATTGTAATTATTTATTTCTTCCTACTTAGCCTACATATAACATAAAATGTATTTTTTAATTAAATAATAAATGTATATTCATCCTCATAGTAAATGACGTTGTGATTTACTTTGTTTAAAAAATAATTAAATATGAATACTAAAATCTAATAATTATACTTTGCACCCTCATCACTCACAGTATATTAGGCAAAGGCGTAAATAGGAATATGGAGGGTCGGGTGGTCCCTGTGCACCCTAGAATAGTCTAGTGCCCATCTAGAAATCTCTTTCTAGAATTTACTAACAAAAAATTAAACCTGAAAAATTAAAAAAAAACCCCCCGAGAAAAATATCTCTAAATACACCTATATATATAGGTATCTAAATAAAGTAGCAAGAATATAACAGGTTTTCAAATATATAAAACTATACTTCGTCAGAGACGAGCCGTGTCAGTTGACCGGATCGTCCTCCACGCCGCTGGCCGTCGCGATTTAATTTACGTCGCGTGTACAATGGAAACTAAATTACAATTATTAATTTTATTTCTTACTATATTAAAGTGCAATGGACACGTTCCTATTCTTAGTGATATACTATCAGGCACGCATTCCATAATTCATAGAGTAGCTGGTGGTGTTATAGATCACATCTCACAAGGATTTCATTTGAACGTGGATGGGAAATTTGATGTGAATAAGAATGTAGACCAGTCACCGCAGTACGAAAACCAACCACACATTGGACCTCAGGAGAAACCTGACCAAACTATCGTTGTAGTAGTGGAAAAGGAGCACAATCACCACCACCACCATCGGCCTCATGGAAATAACAATGGCCAATACGGACCTGGGTACAATGAATACAGACCAAATCAAAATGGACCAGGAAGACCTGATTATGGCGTAAATGGAAATTATGGCAACCAGGACTTTATTCGCCCCCGTCCTAATGCTTATGACCGGCCATTTGAAAACAATGGCTATAACGGTAATCAGGGTCAAAATCACTATCAAAACCCATACAATAAACCAAACAGATATCCGCCAAATAATTACGGAAATTCTGGTTATGACAGACCTTATTACCCCCCACAACATAATAATGAACTAAATAATAATCGTGAAGACTATAATAATTATGGACACAACCCTCGACCAAACTACGGGAATAACTTTAATAATGGACCACCTGGACCTAATGGAAATAACAATCAGTTCAATAATGATATACCTAATAGCATTCCAGGAAATCAGAATAATTATAATACAAATAATAATTTCAAGCCTACTGGTTACGAAACAAGTACAGTTGAGTTTGTAAATCCTAGTACTGGATTCTCGACAAGCAAGCCCAGCTCAACTCAGAAACCAAAGGACGATGTTCCTCTATTCATTCCTCTAAATCCCGAAGATAAAGACGATACGACTAATTCTGCTCCAAAACGTGAAACCGACACGAAACCTGTTGATCAGGACGAGGATTTTGAGCTAGATATAAGAATCAAAAACTAGAATAATTAATATTATATATCAGTGAATTTATATTTTATCTGAAAACGTGTTTTACTTATATGGTAAACATAATAATTACTTATACAATATTAAGTGGAAAATACGCATTTTGTATGTTTTTTTTATAATATATAGTTAGTCTGTGATTTTATTTTATCTTATTTTGTTGGTAACATATAATATTTTAATAAATTGTGTGATATATTGAGTTAAAAAAAATTATTTATAAATGAAAAATAACGTAGTATAATTTCTACTACTTAAACAATATCTAAAAAAAAAACTAAGAACCTTCTATTTTTGAATAAACTTATGAAGGAAAAAGGTTGAATCGGAGCAACGTTTAAAAATTTAAATTAAGTATCAATTAGTAATCTTATACTCATAATACTTAATACTCGTTCGGTCGGTCAATATTATACTCAATAATTATTATAATTGGATATACAAAAGCTACATTATATTACGTGCTCGTATGTACCTACAAATAGTAAATGCGATAATATAGTTATTTTAATATTCCTACCACATATGATATACCTAATATTTGCAGCAAACATTAGCAATAAATGTAAAGTTCAAATGATCTATTTACAAGGTCAACTATATAAAATTCGGTTTCGTCACCGCAGACCGCAGGATTTCTCACTTTGTGATTCTCACGATATCATTACAAATATACGACTGGCATCTTGGTTATAATTGTAAGTGCAAAAAATAATAGTTACGCGCGATAAAGACATCTGCTGTTACGCGTTTACATTTTATTACAAACACGTTTGCTGAGCTTTCAATATATTGCAGAATTACATTCGATCAGTATTGTCTAGATATTCAGTAAAACTACAGTGTACCTAGATAAGAAATCATGGTGGGTCCATGGTGGGTCATGTTCCTTATTTTTTTTACATTCAGTGAAACTATAGTGAGTTATAACATAATTGTTTCGCAAGTGATGCGGACGGAAACTTTGGTTGTGACATCAGAAAGTTTGGACGGAGAAAATATTAAATTTTTAAATTCGATTACGACCTTGCCAAATACGACGAAGTCTATACTAAATGATGGTAAAATATTTTCGAATATTAAAGATGAAGGTGAAATCGCAAATGCAGAAACTAACGCTGAGGACAAACTTATAGACTCCGCGCAAAATGTGTCAAATATAATAAAAAATAAAAGCGACCAATTAAACTCGAGCAATTCGCAAAATGGTAATAATAATAGTACAATCCAGCCAGTTCAAGTTAAAAATATTGACATAATTCCTATAAAACTGAAAAATGTCACACCGCAATCTCCAAAGGAACCTCAGTATCCTATATCTAACATATCTTCGACGCAGAAACCGGAAAGACCAGCTGAACCTGCAGGAACAAACTCAAGTAACCCTAACATGACATTAGTAGATAGAGCAGCATTCGTCGGGGATCTTTGCGCAACGGGTTTCGTCAAGGTTAACGGAAAATGTGTGGAACAAATGTAAAATATACATGCTATTTATTACCTTTTAATCAATTTATCGATAATTATATAAATATAATATACAAATATCGCTTAAGCAAAAATTGTCGATTGAAGTATTGTTTCGTATTATGCATTCAAACTTTAGTATGTTACTCATGAACTTTATAGAAATTAAAAAATATAGTTTATTAAAACTTAAAAAACTTATATCGAACAAATAAATAATTTGTTTATTTAGTAAGTTACTTTTTTTTTGCTATTGAAAATAATTATTTATACAGCAACAATAGATTGATTTATTAAATTGATATTAACTTGTCATGACCAGATATATTAATATATTGGTTTTAAAATTACTTAAAAGTAAAATAATATATATTTGTATTGAAAATAAAAATTTGAGATGAGAACTTTTTATCGCATTTTTGAAATCATAGACTTTTTTAAAAAAAGAGAAATAATGTTGTCACAAGCTAAAATACATTAGGACAATATACAACAACAAGTACATCTTGATAGTTATGAATATATTATAAAATAAAAGAGAAATACTTACAAAAACATATTTAATATTTATTAAGTTTTCACGTTTTATATATTGTGCACCTTTGTAATTAAAAAAATTTTTATATTTAAATGATTTTATTTAATAGTAACACTGAAATGTCAAGATAATTACTTTTTAATCTGTGGCCACGGAAAAAAAAATCACAAGTAGCGCTTGCGCGACGAGGTGTGTGTCTGTTTTCGTCACTTTGACATTTTATTGTTCGAGCAGCAAGTGCGAGACTTACGACGACTTCATTTTAAAGACGCCGGCTAGGTCGAGTCCTCGCTAGTCGCTACGTTAAAATTTATAAATGAATATAATTATATAAAATTTATAAAAAATATTTAACATACGTATTATTGAAGTGCAGTTAATAATTATACAAAATATTTCTATTGTAATTCTTCCTCAAAATATTCAACAAAATTACTCGCACCACGTGTATTTAAAAGTATTAAAGTGAAATAACTCCTCCAAGAAACTCTTTGACCAGATACTATTATTCAGACAGCATTGTTCTAATCTAAACAAATCGAACACTGTAATAAACTGGTGCATAACAACATATTTTTTTGCACGTGTTAGTTCTTACAAAATAATCATGTCAAACGCAGAAGGTGACTTACGGGATGGACTCTCGGCGAAAGAAATTTTTGCCAACAGTGAAGGACTAACCTACAATGATTTCCTCCTTCTTCCTGGATACATTGATTTTACCGCGGAGGAGGTCGACTTGACATCACCTCTCACCAAGAAAATCAACCTAAAAGCACCTCTAGTGTCTACACCTATGGACACCGTGACCGAAGCTGATATGGCTATCGCTATGGCTTTATGCGGAGGTATTGGTATTATCCATCATAATTGCACTGCTGAATATCAAGCAAATGAAGTCCACAAGGTAAAAAAGTACAAACACGGTTTTATTCGTGATCCCGTTTGCATGGGTCCCAAAAATACTGTAGCAGATGTGATAGAAGCTAAAAAGAAAAATGGATTTACAGGTTATCCTATCACTGAGAATGGCAAACTCGGAGGACGCTTGATTGGTATTGTGACGTCTAGAGACATTGACTTTAGGGAAGGTGACCCACATCTTAGCTTGAAAGAAGTTATGACCCCTATTGACGAAATGATCACTGCACAATCTGGTGTTACTTTACAAGATGCTAACTATATCCTTGAAAAAAGTAAGAAAGGAAAATTACCTATTGTCAATGGTGCAGGCGAGCTCGTGGCCTTAATTGCAAGAACAGATTTAAAAAAAGCTCGTAGTTATCCCAATGCCTCAAAAGATTCAAACAAACAGTTGCTGGTAGGTGCTGCTATTGGTACAAGAGACGCAGATAAAGAGCGCCTTAAGCTTCTCGTGAGCAATGGTGTGGATGTTATTGTTTTAGATTCCTCTCAAGGTAATTCAACTTATCAGATAGAAATGATAAAATATATTAAAAAGACTTATCCAGATATTCAAGTTATTGGTGGCAATGTTGTTACCAGGATGCAAGCCAAAAACCTGATTGAGGCTGGAGCTGATGCTTTGCGAGTAGGAATGGGTAGTGGTTCGATTTGTATAACTCAAGAGGTAATGGCTTGTGGATGCCCTCAGGCTACAGCTGTATACCAAGTTTCCTCATATGCACGCCAGTTCAACATACCTGTTATTGCTGATGGTGGGATCCAGTCAGTTGGTCATATTGTAAAATCCCTTGCTTTGGGAGCTTCGAGTGTCATGATGGGTTCACTTCTTGCTGGGACCTCAGAGGCACCTGGTGAGTACTTCTTCTCAGATGGAGTAAGGTTGAAAAAGTACAGAGGTATGGGCAGCTTGGAAGCAATGGAAAACAAGGATGGTAAAGGATCTGCAATGAGTAGATATTTCCATAAGGAAACTGATAAACATAGAGTGGCTCAGGGTGTGAGTGGAAGTATAGTGGACAAAGGTTCTGTTCTCAGATTCCTTCCCTATCTTCAAACAGGAACACAGCATAGTTGCCAAGATATTGGTGCTCGATCCGTAACTAAACTGCGTGAAATGAGCTACTCTGGGGAGTTGAGATTCATGAAGAGAACTTATTCTGCACAACTTGAAGGAAATGTGCATGGCTTATTTTCATATGAAAAACGATTGTTTTAAATGAATTATTATATTATATTTGCTTTAAGTGATATACAAATTAAGCATTTTTATAAATTTATGATGTTTAAAAAACATGCCATAAGCCAAAATAAGAATTATTTTATGAACTTGTATATTTGTAAGATTGAATGGTACATGTGTTATGTAAACAACAAAGATATTCCATTTTATTACATTTTTATTCATTATGTTGATGTTTATGATAAAGGACCAGATGTGAAATATCTTTCATAAATAAAGTTTTTAACATAATTTTTTTGTTTATATGCCTGTGTAATCCCTTAACTAAGTATTAAATTTATTGATTTTCACTCTGTTACTATTTTTTTTAGTAAACTTGCATAAAAAAACACTAAATTAAAAAAATATTGCTCTAAATAATAATCAACAAAGATGTTTTATCTGTTATAACGGAACAAAATATCAAAGTCACAACTAGTAAATAGATCCATATATTATATATAGTAACAAAATTTTTATGGATATTTTTTTTATATACGTTTACAAACTATTACAAGTAGTCAAGTAACAAACAGATTTATCAACTAATCTTGTTATAAATCCTTATAAGGCTTCATAACCGACTTGCATAATGTAATTAGTTTTATAGTGTTAATACAATGTAAAGGAGGTCGGGGTAATTTAATAAAAACGCAGAATAGTTTCTAATAATCACAATTTAATGGAATTATAATATGCATATGCATTTTTTATGGATTACGTCGACAATAAATACGATTGAGAGTGCTAAATAACTTAATAAAAAATAATAATGTGCTACATCTATGCCTAGGACTGGTGCGTTTAACAATATGTATATTCCATTATAATCACAAGAGAATTGCACGTTTCGCTGCTCCATCGTCAAATTTAAACTTAATAAATAATACTGAAACAAAAAAACAAGTCATACCGCCATTACTCAAATAGGCAATCCGTTATGTATATAAAAATATTTCTTGACAGTCTCTCCTTCGAATAATGGACACCTAACACTAATTTGAGGCTCAATGTTGATCTTAAACCTGTCAAGACAACCTAGCTAAGTTTTAATTTTGATTTAAAAACATTTTTATTTTCAATTTATTCACTAGATAATCAGAATAATTGCATTTTTAAGCAATATTGCAAAATAAAATTCTAAAAAATATACATAAAACAATGTCATTCAAATTAATGCATAAAAACCTTTTCCTTCAGTTCCTCATTTATTAATTTCCAGACGAGACCTATCAAAGATATGTCACTTTCCGCACCAGTCGGAATGCATTAAGTCAAGCAAAAAGCGTATAAATCTTATTGAGATTATATCTTAAACATAATAAACACGTTCTCGTGTGTACAGAACCTTTACTGCGACAGTCGTCAGTGAGAACTTTGCCTAAGCTACGCTAGCGATATTTCGTATTACGTGCTACAAATATATCCTGCAAATTACGGTAATTCAACTACTTTTAATTGTGTTAAGTATAATTAATATGGAAGCTAAAAGTTTAAAAACGAAGTTAAACCCTTATACAAAATGTATTACGTTCCATTGGCGACATCGTAGTTGTCATACAAAAGCTGTCATGGTTCTTCGAGATTTTGTTTCAATCTGAGTACTGTATCACACCAGAAAATGCTGTGAATTGATAAAAAGTTCTAAGGGTATATCCACTCTATAGTGCCGGTCACGATTCGTTCTCAATCCGATTTCAGTCTGTTAAATATAAAATATGCTCATTAGAGAAATATTATTATATTCGTAATCTAATCGTAATCTTGATCTCTCTGCTCTCATTGTTTCTAATGACAGGCACTATAGTGTGGATCTGGCCTAAATCTATTTACTCCTTATCGCCGTCCGCGTCGTCGTCCTCGCGCTGGAACTCCGGGCCGTGGGTGACGTCGTCCTCGAACACGATCTCCTCGGGGTCGGGGGCACGGGGCAGGAACTCCTCGCCGGGGCAGATGTTTTTGAATATTTCCTCCGCCTAAAGAATTAAAGTTGGGAAAATTTAAAATATACCTATTTATCAAAAAGTGCATTTTGAGTTTGCCTTTCTCACAGAGTGAAGAAGTAATCTATATAATATTTCTAATAACCATTGGGTAGCAACACCTTGTAAAAAATTTCCTATAGAGGTGTTAAAAACAAAAATTGTAGCCATCATTTATATATCTTGTGACGTCGAGAACAATCGCAATTTTTGTGTCTAAAGGATACGGGTGTATTAATATTCTAAAGGTATTCAAGTATTCGCTTTTAGGGCTAATTCAAACCCTCCTAGGTTTAAATTATATACGAATATTTAGTTCATTTAAAGTTATACTAAAAATAATCTTTTTATCGCTTTTTAAAATATAATAATATTTTGATACCGAACGTCAACTCCTGTATATTCGTAAATTCATTATAATAATAAGTCAATTTTATAATAAGCATTGCGTAACGAAATGTTCATGTATTTGAAGTGTGATTAGACAGATAAGGTTTTTTTTTAAATATATATTTTTACCTAATCAGCTATTGTTATAGGTCAGAATAAATAAATATTTTTATAGGTCAAAATAATGGTTTTGAAAGTAGCTAATATAATATCGCAATATACGTAACGTGACCATTTTTTTGTCGGCCCAAATTGAGATATTGGCTGTTTTTTATTTATTTAGCATATTTTATATTTTTTAAACTATTGTATTAAAAAAATATATTTGACTTTTTCATGCTTATTTAACTAATGTGACGTAATAAAGCCTAATTTCTACAGCCTCCCTCAATAAATGGACTATTCAACAAAAATATTGAGTCCAGTAATCACTAAGTGGTACTTGATATTTGGATGTTCAACCAAATTATCTCATCTGCTTACTAATAATATTATAGAAATGTATACCATAGAAATTCTGGAGACCAGGTGGTTCGTGCCCACCTTAGAATTAAGGTTCCCCTGGAAAATATGTTCAGATACGCCTAAATTTCCTTACTTTTGTATTTTATACTCAATTGCGAGTAGGTGCTAACGAAGTAACACATATAAGATAATGAATATCAAATATAAACAAAACAAATATAATCATATCAGTTTAAAATACAAATCATGTTTTTGTTACTTCTGATAAAACATTTATTTTTTTAACAAAACATTTATGTACCTATATGATATTTTCATATATGTTGCTATTTTGGTTATATCATCTGAATTGAACACTTTTTTTGCGATATTATGAAATCTTACTGGCATTAAAAAGTTTACTAGTTAATTTTTGGAGTGGAACTCAACGCCAGGCTTTACCTGGTAAAAAGAGTGAGGAACTGGAAATATTAAATATTCCATTCCCCCGAATCTAACCCACAATGCGCCACGACGGCCTCACTACTAGTAGATAGAAATTATAAAATATTGTATTTATATTGCTACGTTTGCCTAAATTACGCTAGCGGTGGTGTATAATTCTGGCAATTATTCACGGATTTCTGAAGGGCATATTTATAATATACACTAGACAAACAAAATTATGTACGTTGATAATAATTGAGGCTACTTTTATATTAAACTCATAATGAATCCATACAAAAAAAAGAAAAGCAACTGACCTCAATTACCTAACTAATCTGTATATATAAAATCGAA
>FASU01033684.1:7955-18377 GCA_001486225.1 Heliconius pardalinus sergestus
ATACATTATATTTTATGTATCGACCTATTTATTTTATAAATCAATAGGCCGTGTTGTTGATTTCCGCCACTCAACACACAATGTCTCGAAAATTAATCGGAAATTCGAGAGTCGGGTGTCTTAAGATTAGGTTTCCTATGCCTACCTGGCCTGGGGAAAAGAATGAAGCTGATTTTGACAATTTAATTAATTTTCAGAAGTGAATGGTTTCGGTGGTGTAGGTAGCATTGGGAGTGTTGGCCCTCGAGGAGTATCACCAGGTAGACCGCTCTTAACACCTGCAGAGGAAGCTGCCCTGGTTGTCCCTCCAGCCCCTTTAGTCCGTGCTACTAAAGCTACTCCAATGCACATTAGATTCAAATTTGGGCAACTTGGCTCAGGGAAAGGACAGTTTAACTCGCCCCATGGATTCTGTTTGGGCAATGATGAAGATATTATAGTCGCTGATACCAATAACCATCGTATAACGGTACGATTCACTATATTTCATTGGGTTTTTCTTACATTTTCGCACCTGTAGCTGTGACTGTAACTCTGACCGAAGATACAGTGGCTACGTCAAAATGATTAATGTGGTGTGATATGGTTTATAGCCTTTCTTGATAAATATACTAATCCAATACAAATAACTTTTCTATTTGAAATGGGAGTTCCTAATATTATTGCGTTCAACCAAACAATCTCTTTAGTTTTATAGTTTTTGTATATTAATATAGATTTTATTTTTATAATATTGTGTTTGACAAATAAAATTATCATCTATTAATTTTGTTGACATAAATAGTAGTTTTTATATTAAATTTGGTCTCATTTATAACATGCTTATATATTGATATTAAGCCATCATAGTGGTGTTATTATTTTGTCAGTCAACCTTTGTATTGAAAAGAATAGCAGTGTTGTCAAGATTTGACTGTAACTATAAACATTAGCTAATACTCTAACAATACAACATGAAATAAATAATACCCTAGTAAATATTGATAGTTAATATTGCTAATTAAAAATCTTGGTGTTCTATAAAATATTATTCTGAGTATGTTTTATTTTGTTTATTGATTTAACCTTTTTTTTTTAATATAAATCAAATGAAACTATAATTTTGCAGTAGGGCAGACCGGCAGAGTATGAATGTAAATGCGTTAGTTACGAGTTTTTTCCCTAATTCTTGAGAATAATACGACTATAATTTTTTTTTTTTATTTTTCTTATATATAAACAAAAACAATGTTTTCCAGGTATTCGACAAATCCGGCAACCACAAGTTCAATTTTGGCGTCGCGGGCAAGGAGGAGGGGCAGTTGTGGTATCCCCGTAAGGTGGCGGTGGTCCGCGCCACCGGCAAGTTTGTGGTCTGCGACCGCGGCAACGAACGTTCCAGAATGCAAATATTCACCAAGAATGGACATTTTTTGAAGAAGATTGCTGTATGTTTTTATTCAGTTTCATGATGTATTCTGCTCAAAGAGTAAGCAGAGAGCTTTTGAAGCTTTTTGAGTTATGTCACGTTCTTCTTGTCTGTTTATTTTACGCTATATCCCCACTGTATTACATCACATCGCAGGGTAGGCGTAGGTATCTAGTGTTGACACTCCATTGCCATTAAGACGTTCGCATTTCCCCACTAATCGTGTTGAGTGGCGGCAGAATTACCAGGGCCAGGGGATGAAAGTATTAAATATTTCATTCTCACAAACGTAGACTGAAACTGTGAACCAACTCTTACTTGTATATGATATGTATCTTACTATCAAATATATATTTTTTATTAGTAGTAGTAATGTCATCATTATATAGCCGCGTAGTTGGCAAGGGTTTTACTGGGTCGAACTCAAATTGCTCATGGAAATTATATTCTATTAACATTTGACAGGTGCGATTCATCGACATCGTGGCGGGCTTAGCCGTGACCGCCGAGGGTCTCATTGTCGCCGTGGACAGTGTGACGCCCACCGTTTTTATTTTGTCTGAGGAGGGAGACCTCATGAGCTGGTTTGATTGTAGCGAGTGTATGCGAGAGCCTTCTGATATCGCTATCAGTGGTATGTAATAAGCACACTTATTTATTTTCATAATTTTTAAAGTGTTATTCCAAATTTAGGAAAAAAAAATAATTTAAAGAAAATTTTTACGTTCTGTGAACGTATGGCTTGGTGTTCAGAGCGCTTGGACGGTTTCCAAGTTTCAAATCGCGGGTTCAAATCTCTCTACATTCAAACTTTTATACTTTTCTAAAAAGTTTTGAATTCTTGTGTCTTATAATTGTATGCTTTAATTAAGCATCGGTTTTAAACTATTGACATGAATATGATTTTGATATAGTAAAGATGATTTTTTATATATTTTCAGACTTTGATTTAGTGGAAATGAAACAAATGTGTTAAAAGTACATTTCCCTTCCGAGTCTATTTTCTATCAATCCACATAATATAAACAAATTGTCTTTACAATTCTCTTTATAGTTTTAATAAATATCGAAACATTTCAGGTAAAGAGTTCTACGTGTGCGATTTCAAAGGGCACTGCGTAGTAGTGTTCGACGACGAGGGCCGGTTCCTGCGCCGCATTGGTTGCGAGAACGTCACCAACTTCCCCAACGGCATCGACGTGTCGGACGCGGGCGACGTCCTCATCGGGGACTCCCACGGCAACAAGTTCCACGTGGCCGTCTTCACCAGGGACGGCGTCTTGGTCACCGAGTTTGAGTGCCCTTATGTTAAGGTGAGTTTTGTTTTATTATATTAATTGTTGGGTTAAGTGCTTTAAAATTATTTTTTATTGTTGAAATTGGTTCATCAATGTTTATTTATATGTATATGTACAAAAAATACATAATATAAAGAACCTATATTAAGGTAACATATGTAATACATGTAATACCAATTAGTGAGAACACAAAACATAATAATTTTGTTTTATTTGTTTGGTAAGATTACTCTTTATTTAAATTAATGCGGAATTGGGAAGTAATTTAAGAATTGTTAAGCTTTTTATTAATAATATTTCATGTTGTGTTGCAGGTGTCCCGCTGCTGCGGTCTGAAAATAACGTCAGAAGGTTACATCGTCACTCTGGCTAAGAATAATCACCATGTTCTAGTCCTCAACACCCTATACATTGTCTGAGGAATAACTCAATGGCTGTAAGTCTGCATACTACAAGATCTCACATTTATTCCCTTTTATTATTATATTTAATTGCTGATTTTACAAAGCTTAACATTTTTGCTAAACCAGTATTTGACTGTTTTATTGTTTTGTGTTTTTTTTTTCACTATAGTCACTATCCACTCGAAGTGAACTGTAAATACATATTATTTTTTATTTTATTATTATTATTATTATCCTATGTTGTGAATTTATAATTTAGGATCTAAACAGTTCCTGCCTGTGGATAAATATTCCCAAAGTATACTATGATTCGGTGATTTCGGTATAATTCATCTCACTTTTTTTTTATTATGGTTGCATTTAGTTATAATAACATACAATCCAAAGTTTAGGCTATTATTTTTTTTTTACATATGTTACGATCCAGTCAGTAATGCTTGTGAAGTTCAAATTATCGGTTTGGTCGTAGTCTTTACACGTTTGAGAGATATTGACTTTTGATTAGTTTGGCGTTTGAATTAACGGTTATATATTTACATTTTACACTATAGCTCTGTTGCCGATTTTCTGCCTAACGTGATTGGTCTACGATCAAAACTCAACGTTTTGTATTTGCACTTCCGACTGTTGGCTGGAATTTCGATTATTTTTCTAAATTTAGCAGCTGATATGGTTCCTAGTTCGAGTGAAGATAATACATGTCAATTAGGGGTCTGCGTGGGAGTGTCGCCTCATTATTAATTGCGTTTCTCCGTAAATTTACATACATTTTTGTCTAAAGTAATATCTTGCAAGTTTGTCGACCATACCATCACTTAGTCATCTTTGATTCTATAAACAATCGAGTGGTGAAAAATAATGTTTGCATTTTAAACAATATAACTGTTTTGTGGTCTATTTTATTCGGAGAAGTAATTCGGAACTCGTTACGATCGCAGCCCGTATTCGGACACGTCATTACGCACAATTGAGTTATTGTTAGCAAAATTTTATTATTAATTATTATATTATGACCAAAGGAGGCGACACTAAAATAACGTGCCATCTAGTTTAGGTTAATCGCGTATACAATATTATATATTGTCCGTTAAAATATATTTACCATTTACAGATTTCTTGTGTCTATACAAAACGTTTTTTCATGTACTCTTGTTTTGAGAGCCTATATTTGAAACCTTCTCACGGGTAGGCTATTAATGATGATATAATAATATACGATTTGGTTGATTTAAATTTATCTGATCTTATTATATTGGGAGCCACTGTAACTGAAAATAATTTTGTACAGATAACTAATTACAGAGTAAGCTGGACCGTTTATGTGGCATCTTCGTGTATATAGATTGTATGAAACATTGGATATTGAAATTTTATGGATAAAAAGCGACTTGTTGCAACACGGGTATTGCGCGTCACAAAGCTATTTAGCACTCTTCACTTGTCGCATTTCATTGTTGAATATTAATATTATTATATAAATTTTTAAAAATATATATTCATGAACGTGCCATTATAAACAAATTTTATTTCTACATGTTAATGTGTTTTAAATTCGTATACAGTTTCGCCAAAATATATATTTTTATAGCTATCCACATTTAATATTCCAAATTTGAGATTCATTAAGTTTTTTAGATAGTAGATGAAATAATTTAAAAAAAAAGTGTTAAAATTGTGGTTAGTAGTAAAAAATGACATCAAACATTTTCATGTAAAATTAATATTTGTCGGTTTTATCTAATTAAAATGTCTGATGTATATTAAATAAACACTGATAATAATATGGTTTTACGATGTCGATGTATTGCAAATAGTGATGGCGGAGTTTTTTGAAACATTTTAATTTTACGCGTCTCGGCTTTCGTCTTCCAAAGATTAGTATTTTGTATTACTTTTTTTTATATGTTAAAATTTGATGTTAACTTTTTATATTGGTGACATTTTTATCACAAGAAAACGAAAGTCTTGTTAGTATTAGAGTCGCTGGTTTGCAATATCAACCCTTGTATTACTGAAGTACTTAACCAGACCACCTATATGGAGTGTGATATTTTATTTACAAATTGTTATATTAAAATTGCTCTCTAATTCTTTTGGATATTTAAATTAAAATTAAAAGACAAGCGAGCAATCGTCTGATTAATTCAAAATATATATATATATATATTTGAACATTTTAAGTTCCTGGATTCCTATATTATATAGAACATTAAGCTATAACGTTACTATTTTAATTTTTATTATTATTTAATGTGGAACCAAAATGAATGTGTATTGCTGAGCCATATTATTATCATTCATATATTAAAAAAAATATTATAGCAATTCACTAGTAATGTATCGCGTAAGTTAAATGTATGTACTTAATTAGATTACTAATTGATTTGTTTAATTTGTTGTGTATTGGAATATTTCTTAAATACATAGCAACGTTTAATGTGATATAAGCAATAATAGAGAGACCTCAGCAGGAAGGTTCGAGAGGGGCATCACCGTGGTTAATTTGACGTGGTCTTGAATCCTCTATTTAGTGAGTAACTTTTGGGTTTATTTTTTTCTTATTGTTTTTAAGTTATTTGTTTCAGGATTTTTGTCCCGATAGTATTAGGGAATTTTATTTTCTTTATTTTTTTTAACTAGGTTATAAATGAGTCATTATTAACCCCTTCGTGGATGATAGGCGTGAAATCTGATTATAATACTCTGATTTCGTCATTTTTAATGTTTCGTTTTAGTATATGTATGTTCCGGGCCTATATTTATAGTATTTTTGGCCAGTGCGTATAGGCCTTAGTGTTACGAATTTTTACTGCCAAATTATTTTCTTACGATATTTTGTGCATGCACATAGTAATTATTTTATTGTATAATAATTATAAAATTAGTTACTAATTGTTGCCAATTTAATTTGTTTTATTAATAATTATCCAGGGTTTTAATATTATTATTATTATAAAGTTCAATTTTTTTTATTTGTTGTCCAATGATCAAAATTATTGTGTGTTAGTGACGTAAAATTAACCGAAATAGAACTTAATAAGCCCCAAAGGGAGCGTTTGACGCTATTAATAATATTGCTTAGGGTTGCATAAAATTATTAAAAAGTGGTGTGATAAGTTTTGGATAATTTTACAAATTATACTATTTTATGTGTGAATTTCAATATTAATAAATTTGAAGTTTAATATATATTTATATTATATGTGTATTTTTTTAAATGATGATGATTATTATTACATCGGCTTGATTATTTGGCCGTATGTTTAAAGTATTTTCATTTGTATATTATTACTTTGTTCTTACACTTTAATTATTTTGGTGATATATCCTTGACAATGTTTCCTTTTGTTCTTGCCATGTATCTTATGTAGGTGTCGATGTAGAGGTTTACGTAGAAGTTAGTATTTTTCAATTGATATACAAAGAGAACAGTACGACGTGTTTGCCCTAGCGTGATGTTGTTAGCGTTGTTGTGGGTAGAAGGGTAGGGGGTAGCGGGGATAGGGGTAGCAGGGCAGGGAGGGTGGAGGTTGCGGGTGAGTGGAGGAGGGGGGGGGGAAGGGAAAGGCCACCCTCTCTTTGGCTGTATATTCTTGCTGTAGCAAGTAAGCACTTAGTCATGGGGTAATGGCAGGTCAAATGGTATTTATTGTCCATTGACATTACTTGATAATAATTGTATCATTAGAGTACATTAACAGTAGCCTTTCTCGGGAATCTTAAAAGTTACCTATATACACTTTAAAGCAATTTTTGGTAAATATATTTCTCTTGAATCTATATTCCCTTATGTATCCAGCAATAATAACTTCAGTAGATGTAGTTATTACATTATATGGCACTCGATAAAGCGCTCACAGTACCAGTTCGATTGTCGTTCTGGGCCTTATAGTGTTCACGCTTACGAATAAAGAAAATAGTGTGTTATAATTGTAAAGCCTAATAAATATTTAACGAAAACGCCGTTTAAAAGATGTGGCTATGAAAATTTATTGTCGAAGCAAATATATTTAGTGCCATATAGTGTGATATATGTAGGGTTCGCAGCGCACAAGGTGAGCTCTAATGTTACCCTCCCTATTGGAGGTGGGCGTATTGCCTATTTGTGGCACCAAGCACAGGTCGATGGTTCTTGTGGAGTCGTGGCATTGTCAAAGCACTCGCAAATTGTCTTGGGATTATGTGAAACGATGGCCAATATAATAATAAACATACGTCGCAGTGAGACATTTTTTTGACTGCAATCCAGCACTGGCTGGCTGGCGTCTAGTCCCAGGGTTGCGAGTGTTTGGACCGCATTGTGATTGTGGGTGGGGTTTGGCCAATTTTACTTTTCTCATATAGTCTCTCGGTCTGGTTAGGGCACAGTACGCTGATCACCTGCTTGCCTGACAAGTATAGTGAGTGATCTTCGATATATTGTATTGTTATTGTCATCGCTGTATGGTTCAGATATACTATTCAAATATTCACTTCGGTAGAAGTGACAGCCGTCAAATGTTTTCACCGAGTATTTAAGTTGTTTAGCATGTTTACCCACCTTAACACCACCGACTTATTTGGTCTCCACTTTTTGAAAACCAACAATTAAGGTTGTGAGCTCTATTCCAATCGGAATTTATAAGCCACAGAGTGCTTGTGCAATAAATATCACAGTTTGGATCTAGGCTTTTAAATTATTATAGATTATATACATTGTTGAGCTGATTATAAAAATTTAATATATTATTATACCTTTTAATATTGTTAAAGAATTCTAATTGCATTCCACATCTAGAGTGAACGAATTTGAGAAGACCATTTTCAATCTACATTATACAAGTTATTTTTTTTATAATCGTAGGATTATTAGCAGTTGCCAATGTTTTTTCCTTTAGTCAGTAAAAGTACAAATATTTTAATATACAATTCTTGGTATTTACGTATTGTAGTATTTTATTTTTTTAATTCATTTGATTCTTTAACTATAAGCATAATTTTTTCACGTAAGCGGCCATTTAGATGTTCTCATCACGCAAATTATTCAGTATATAAAAAAACATATCATATTGAATCTATTTGTATCTCACAATACGTCATATGTAGACAGACAAATGTTTGTTTATTATAATATAAATATAAAATAACCCGTATTAGCGGTCACGGTTGGTGATATCTTACTTTACCTTAGGTTTTACCCTACGAGACCAATGCGCACCATGTTTTTTTGCTTACATCTGCCGTACTGTGAGAAAAACTTTAATTTTACATGCATAAATTTACAACATCCGTGTTTTCATCTCGTTGAGATGTACGTTTAAAATGGCGTTTGTTTTTAAATTAGTTTTAAGTATATGCTAAGTTTACACATTTTAATTTCATTTCTTGTCATTTTATGTTAACATTTGAAATTTTTTGTAATTTGTGTTTGTGTGTGAAAGGTGCATGTTCTTTATGCATATTTTAATTTTGATCCAAAGATATCTTTAATGCTTATAATTTAATTAGTAATTTTTATCTTTTTGATATGAAAATGACATTTGTGGAGTGTGCATTGGTATTTGATATTAGGATTTAAATATTTTTTCTGTAGTGTTGGTGCAGCTGAGCAAATGTCTACTATATTCTCTTAGGAATATATTGCTCAATAATTTTATTCTGTTAAAGTATTTTAAACTTAGGATGTAGTCCACGTGGGGTGTATGTATTGTAGTGGACTTCAGTGACACAAAAATATATCTAACAGACAATACCCTCCGTAAAGAAAATTGTAAACGTTAAAATTTTATTAGATGTAGTTGCCTTCATAGCGACTTGCAGTAAGAGCAAGTTGCAAGGGGAGCCAACCTCACGCACTCGGGCCGTAACCTAACGCCGTCCTCTGTACTGTACTGGTTGTTATACCATAATGGATACCAACGATAATTGATATCGACCATCGTATCTTAAATAATTATAATATGATCACGGACATTTTTGTTTAACTGTAAGTCATGCATTTTCATTTACACTATTTAGAATCGTTGGGCATCCGTTTCTCTACTTAAATATTACTAATCCTGCTTGCTCCGTTCCAGGCTTGTTCCTAACGTAACTAAAACTAATGTAATGACGTAGTAGTTCACTCGTACACCAGCGGCAGTAAGGGGATGACGTGTTTGCGGCCCGTGTAGTGGCGTTGGCTGGATAATTAGACTATTTTGCCCCACAGTCAACGAAATATTGTTATCCATACAGGAGTTTTTGCTGCATTGTGCCTAGATCTTAGAAGTTAATAATATCGAGGTAGAGTTAATCTCAAATATTTTGGCTCTTTGAATATTCCATGATATTATTTTGTTTTTCATGAAAATGTATTTACATTATTATACATTCATACACTTAGTAATTATTGTATACATGAATATACATTGTAGTAGTTTGTAACTTGGTTTATTGTAAATTTAAGATGCCCAACTAGTTGGTATGTCTGTCCACAACGCTCCGGAGGAATTGATTGCGCTACATTATCGTCACCTTAGTCGGCATGCGATATTTTCGTGTGGACACACGTAGAATTCGTTTTTTTGACTAGTTGCACATCTTATTTTGACCAAATTTATACGTCGCTGGTGTCACTTGAGAATTTGTTGTCACGTGACGTCAGCGGCCTCTTAACGATTAAGTTGATTATGTATCGTGAACTATGGCCAGGATAACAACAGCACAGAGCAGTGTATTTCAGAGCCTGCCTAAAATATATTTTTGTCATGATTTTATTTAGGTATATACATGTTATTATTCACATATTACAGTTTTCTCAATATTAGCTTGTATTTTAATTAAGAAATAATCATATTTAACATTGCCAGGTGATCAGCAACCTGCACTTTAATATTTTTGGAAACTATTGAACTTAAATTGTACTGACTTTATAAATATATTTACTTCAATAAAGATTTTCCATGCCACTATCAAGACATCTTTTTATTTTATAGCCTCTATAATTATTTTAATGAAACTTCTAAATAATTTTAGAATATTTATTATTCCAATTGATTTATTATGTCATAATAAAAGCACTTTGTGCATAAATTTTATATATAAAATGTAATATATCACAATATGGTAACTTTCCGTGGGAGGTATTTTATGAGGAACTGTTATAAACACATTCACCAGCTATCCAAGTAGATCTAACGTCGAGGGTATCTGGATTTAACAGTATAAAGTCTGCATCAGATCCAAAATTTAATGTGCCTTTGATATGATCTATGCCTAAAGCTTTTGCAGGGTGTAGAGATGCTGTTTCTAACGCATACTCCAAGGAACATTCTGAAAAAAAAAAAATTGT